>NLAL01000140.1:0-45506 GCA_002374735.1 Metschnikowia sp. 13-106.1
TTTGGTGGGTCTGGTTCTTGGAGGCATCTTGGTATCCCTCCGGGCAGTTGATATTCAATTATCGATACTAACAATAAATGGGGGCCAAATCCCCTTTATATATTTGGATATTCTTCCTTCATTACGGCATTCATTGGAACCACAATTGATTGCCGCAAGAAAGCACATGGCTGACTGACCTGCCAGCCGTGGGTATCAGAGTGCGCTCTTTCATTGCTGGTTTTCAACATATACTAGCACTCTATACTATTAGTACACTACCACTCTATACTACTAGTACACTACCACTCTATACTACTAGTACACTAGCACTCTGTACTAGTAGTACACTAGCACTCTATACTACTAGTACACTAGCACTCTACACTACCACTCTATACCACTAGTACACTAGCACTCTATACCACCACTCTAGTCTACACTTTATACCACCACTCTAGTCTACACTTTACTCTACATCTATATGGCATTCCATCTACCCTAGTCCAAATCTAGATCTAGATCTGTACTACATAATACACTTATTAGTTAACAAGCAAAGTTAAATGGTAATCGTCCACTACTATGGAGCCTATAGTGTGAATCAGTAGATGAATAGGGGACTGTTCAAAAAAGCTTTATGGGATGGTGTATACCGTACATTATCATTTAACACTACCAACCCACTTGCACTAGTGGAGCTGGATATGTACGAGTTTTGAGTGATGATCCAACTCCACGGCAACTACTCGTACATCTCGAGGGTCACCAAAGGTTAAATATCCACCTAGGATAATGCCAAATACTTCTCTTTTGTTGTATTCAGTGGACGCAACTTGGCTGACCAAACTGAACCTGGGTATGTCAAGGTGGTCAACACCAACGACAAGATAATTAAACTCCGAATAATTTAATTGCCTAAGTGTATGATGCTATTGACTCCTCAACATACTAAGGTGTAAATCTGGAGTGTGTAGTCCCAGTCTCTCATTTTGACTGAGAGCGCCAAACCACCGTATTTGCAGGCGTTTTCTAACGAATCCAATTGGTTGGAGCCGTCCAACGGCTTGATTAACATGTACCCAAACAAGCCCGGGAGAATGAACGAAATGGAGGTGGAGCCAGTCGACCCAACAAACGCCAACACTCGGGCTAACGTTTTGACGCTTATAGCAACGAGATACGACACCACCACTATGGCCGATGTGATGATGTAGAACTTCTTGGTGGACAATGGAACAATCATTGGGTCATGTCCATCAGTATGTTGGGCACCCTCCATCAGTATCGTGGGCACCCTCCATCAGTATGTTGGGCACCCTCCATGGGGGTAGTGCACCCTTTCCGATTCTGGAGTACATGTTTCCCAAGATTCCAATGATAAATGCACCGATGGCTGCAGTGAACTCGGTCACATTGGAAAAGTGTTTTCCTGCAAAGTACGTTCCCACATACGACACAGCAGTAATGAACGTCATCACGGGCAACTGGCACCAACGGGCCTGGTTCAAAAGACCCAAGCAGCACGAAAACAACGGCACTAGCAAGATCCTCCATTTATTGTCCACCCCGTGTTCTGTGGTGCATGTAGCATCATCCGTGGCATTCTTGTCCAGCCATCCGTATAAGGCTGCACCCAAGGTGATACCGAAACCTAAGAACAATGAGTAGATGATGGCATAGAACATTCTCACGGACCCGGCCACCAAGTTCTTGGACTGCAACTCCAACGATCCACACAAAATAATGTAACCTGGAAGAATAAGTGCTAGTGAGCCCTGCGTGATTGCTCCAAAACAGAAGTGGGCTCCCCGGATAGACCCAATACCTCTGCCAATGAAAGACACCACAATGGATGCTGTGACCTCAAAAACAGACGAGTAGAGGTGCGATTTCGACGACTTAAAGAATTGCAAGTACCCAATGATCAGCCCCAAGGCAAATGCAATGGGCATATCCAACCAGCGTCCTCCGAAACCAAAGGTGCACACAGAGGCAGAAACAAGCCCAAAGATCAACACACAGAGCCAGGGCAGGTACTCGTTTTTGGCCTTCAACAACTCCTCAAGCTTAATCCCGGCTTCCTCCACACCCGTGATATCGTGGATCACATCCTTATAGATCTTGTGAGTGTCTGCGAGTTTGGAGAGGTTGACACCCTGAGCACACCGTACCATATGCACCTCGGATGTTCTAGTGGTTGCATCACCAAACGCAATGATCTTGGTTCCTGGAAAATACACAAACTGTCCGTCGATCTCAAGCACTCGACTGGTCATCACCATGTACTCCTCCAATCTATGTGTAGGAGGTCTGTACATCATCAAGGCCCGGCACATACGGATGATAAACCTCTGTCTTTGAAGAATATCAGCAATATGAACTGTAATGCGCAACTTCTGGTTGTTCTTCTTAAACTTCTTGCGCAACTTTTTAGGGTCTCCCTTGGGAGCTTTGGGCCGGGCATTCTGGAAAGAGGGCAACTTGGCTGCGTCTCCCTCCAATTGACCGTCTTCTCCTTCACTAGGACTGCGATAATCGGTGGGTACAGGTCCCAGTTTTCCTCCATAAATCTTGCCAGCCAATCTTGCCAGCCAATCTCTTTGGGCCACTTTTGATCTTGCGCCCGTACTTCTTGAAGTCATGGTGGTGATTTTCGCCATACTCCTCAAATTGTTCATCAGCCAAGTTCCCAGTCATTGAAGGAAGCGTGGCCTGCGACTTGTTATCGCCTGAATTCTGATAGAGCTTAAGCAATGATGAAAGCACACCTGCATGCACCTGTTTGGGGGGTGCTCTATATTCTCCTCCTTCGAACCATGGTGAGAGTCGTTTTCAAGGTGTTCATGCATGTGCGTGTATCCATTCGAAGTGACTTGTGTATTCCTGAGTTTCCACCCAGAATGCACACCGTTCCGGACAAAGAAGATCACATGGTTTACCGATCCTCTGCATGGATGGTTGCAACGGGAACGAAAGAGACACCATGATCACGATACACAAGCGTCCAATCAAAGACGGTACCGAGTTCTTGGGTTACATACTGATGATGTTGGCATTGACTTCGTTTCCAAATGTCAAATATCCAAGGATACCGAGGCTTATTTTAAATTATAAGATATCTATACCCGAGGCTTATTTTAAATTATAAGATATCTACACCCGAGGCTTATTTTAAATTATAAGATATCTACACCCGAGGCTTATTTTAAATTATAAGATATCTACACCCAAAGACCCTAGACTCTTTAAGCCGAATCCGATTTTATCCGTGTAAAAGTGTATAGTGTACTGGCTGTGATTCCCTTTTTCCACCACTCACTAGCAAATCCAGCCATCAGTCATTTTGCAGTATCATTTAAAAACACCCAAACCAGACTACACTTACAAGTTAATTTATAGTATTAGAAGTACACTTACAAGTTAATTTATATATTAGAAGTACAAGTTAATTTATATATTAGAAGTACAAGTTAATTTATAGTATTCGAAGTACACCTAGTAGAAGTTCAAGTTAATTTCTATATTAGAAGTTAATTTATAGTATTTGGTAATATAATTTGGTTTCAAAAGAACCTTTTATATGTACATTCCATGGTTGTATTATTATGACCATTTTCATCAAATACACCTTTTTTAATCGTGAACAAAGCCCGAAGGTGATATTCACGATATAGGTGTTTTCAGTTGGCGTCGGCCATGGGCGGCGCTGATGCATTCGAACCCATGAAACTTCCCGTTTACTTTTAATTGCGCACGTGTGTCCCACCAAAAGTATTTCCCCTATAGCCATCTCTCAGGGACCCTATAGCCATCTCTCAGGGACCCTATAGCCATCTCTTAGGAACCCTATATCCATCTCTCAGGAACCCTATAGCCATCTCTCAGGGTCCCTATATCCATCTCTCAGGGTCCCTATAGTCATCTCTCAGGAATCCTCTTGACTTATATGCAACTCCGAATCCTCCATGGCAATCATCAACGAATAGATAACTTCTGGTCTGTTCCCCCTTTCTACTCCCACTATCTATGCAACTATGCTAATTCTTGTCATCTATGTATCCGTGCACCAAGAACTTGTCATCCTGAAGTCTCCACTGCCACGGAGCCCCATGAACTCTCAACTGATATGACCTGTAACATGAAACCTTGAATCTTCATCTTACTTCTTCAGCCTCCATATCTATATTCATCATCCCGCCTTCTATTCCATCTTTTGCAGAGGCCCCGAAGAAATCCACTTGGACGAGTCCGAGTCTTGGTTCATGGTCAAATTCGTCGGCAAGTCCAACTTCAAGCTCCTCAACGGCGGCAAGTGGTTCAACTCCTGCGGCAGACTCGCCTCGGCCTCCTTCTTGGCGCCATTGGGCGGCGGCGTCATGTTCATGTTGCGAGGCACAACCTTGCCCTGCGTCGGTTTCTTCATGCCTTCACTTGGTGTCTCCAATGGCTTGGGCATCGGCGTCATGAAGAACGACGAAAGGTTCGTCGACGAGCTGTGTGCAGACATCACCGGTGTATTGGCCGAAGAGAGCCCCAACACCGGCGAGTTGGGTAATGTGAAGTTGCCCGTGGGTGAGTTGGGCCTGCTCTTCTTGAGCCGGTTCTGCACGTAGTCCAAGTCGCTTTGGTCGAGGATCTTGGACCGGCCAGGAACGGGATGATGCACTTGGGGGTTTAATGGGGTCATTTTCTGGAGCTGCAGGAGCGTGCTGAACGCCGATTTCCCGCTGGCAGACTTGCTCGACGTGAGCGCCACGCTCGATAGGTATTGAAGGTTGTTCAGTGAGCTCAGCGGCGCAAATGAAAACGTGCTGGTTCCGGGTTTGAAGTAGTCTTTTAGCGACGGAAGCGACTGTGAATTGGCGGGGCTCTTGGCGTATTCCAAATGCGGCCGTGGCTTGGCCGACGAATTGGTGCTTGACTTCTCCAACACCTTGAGTTCTTCCGTGGCCGCTGAGGCCAACAAGTCGATGTTCATTGTGGAGCTCGCCGTGGAAAGGCTCTCCAGAAGCTTTCCATCTTTCATGTCCACTTCTGTATCGGTGTCTCCCGAGGTCACGGACGTGCCGAGTTTATGCGAGTCGCTGGACGGCGACGATGTGGCAGACGATTCTCCATTTGTTTCTGGAATGTAGCCCAACGAAGGCGAGCTGGTGAAGGTATTAAGTTTGGAGGCCGGCGGCGACTCTGGCACGGCCTGCTCGTCCTCGGCGAAATCGATCTTGGAGAGGTTCTTATTGCGCCTGCTATTAGGGTTTGTATGGATTCGGGAGTGACGGGTAAGTTCGTCCAGCCGAGAAAATCGCTTGTTACAGCCTGGAAACGAACATGAGTGGGGCTTTTCGCCAGTGTGTGTTCGAATGTGGCGGGTTTGGTGTTCCAACCGATGGAAGGCTTTATCACAGATGGGGCACTTGTATGGACGAGACGTCGGGTCTTTTCGCTTGGCGTCGATTTTGGACGACATCATAGTGCTCTACTCCGCAAACAAACAGTGGGTATCAGGATAGACGAGGATCTAGGTGGAAAAAATTAGATCAACGACTACAACGGACGGTAGAAGGGCACAAATAAAGAACACGATGCTATTGCAGAGTCAGTGGACAAAATGCAGGCTCTTGCTGGTACACAGTGAAGTAAGGATAGGACGGAACCGATACTGGGTGGACACAAGACTTTGCTGTCTTAAACGAGGGGTGCGTCTGCGGGTAAATATGAAAAATGTGGAGTGAAAACCGCAGAGACTAGATAGACATGAACGAAGGGATGGCAGACAAAAAAAAAGCAACAAGAAGCGTTGTGTAGATTCCTGGCTTTGGTGTGTGGGTTTAATAGCCGGTGTTGCGTGGACAAGGACCAAAAAAGTATGGGGTAATGAGGGAAAAAACTTCGCCAGAGGATAGGCGATGTTGCGAGGAAAGAATTTGAGGAGAAGCGGAGTAATCACGTTAGGGCGTGCACACAAGCTGCGCGCTTCCACCTCCACTATTTTTCGGGATTCACAGATGTGGCAGCTGGAGTCGTAGATAGGAGGTGCAGATGGCGGCAGCGGAGTGGGCCGGGTGTTCCCATATGAACTACCGACTGAAACGGGAGCCCATTTTCCCATCCAAATATCTCGACACGGTGCCAGCTTTTTTGGGCGCCCCGGGGTTGCCTTGCTCGGGGATTAAGTGTTCTGTGCAGGGCGCACCGCATATCGAAGTTCCCTGCTTCTCAGCCTCGCGCACCACTTGCCCGAGGCGGAGGCTGCAATTGCACAGCCGAGAGCTGCGATTTCTTAAATCATGTGACCTCGAGTGGGGGGTTCAAAACAGCGCACAACCCCCTACTTATGTACCACTGGCAACTCAGTGGCAAACCCAATGCGGATGCATATCTGAAACACTGCAAGAACGGGAATGATATCCCCGGGTGTTTTCTTGGCACCACAGACATATATAATAGAGGGCCGATCCTTTTGTATTTGGGCACTAAAACCCGTTTCTGATACCACTAAATTCACACAAGAATCCGAAGACGTCAAGACTGAAGTAAGGCGAACGGAAAGCTTTTTGACACAACACCCAATACAAATTTTTTGGTCTTTCGGAATAACACACCCCACACAAAAAATAGGGGTATTTCTGAAACAAATGGGCTAAGATGCGTCTTGGAGTTCCCCGAAAGTTTAAAAAAAGCTAACATGGACTTTAACCCCCATGATCACCAAGACCCCCAAAACTTATTACTAGCTTAGAGCCGCTTCGAGGATTAAAGTATTGGCTTAATAAGTCATTGTTTCAGGGCGCGTTTTGCAGCCATATCCTGCACACACGCGCACCGTTTGCATCCACAGAGCCATTTGTGAAAGCACTGACATGCGCTTAAATAGAAGCCAGGGCCCGGAAAAAGCATTCCCCACTACTACTCTTTTCCTGACACATAAGCGCAACCTCTACTACTACTTACTCTACCCACTACTATGTCCTCCCCCATCAAGGCTTCCTCGGGACAGGATTTAAACAAGGAAAACTACGCACCTGCTCCGACCTTCAACAACATGAAAATGTCCAAGGATCCGACCTTCAGGCATGGCAAACGTCGGCCGTCTGCCTGTGTATTTGTGGCCAGTCTCCGCGCCACCAGATCCGACGATGAGCTTTGCCGCTCCGTCACCGACCATTTCGGCGCCTTTGGCGAGTTGGCGTCCGTGAAGGTGCTTCGAGACCCGGTCAACCGCCCCTATGCTTTTGTGCAGTATACCAACGACCGGGACTGTCAAAAGGCAATCAAATTGGGACACAACTCCGAGCTCGATGGACGCAAATTAAGGTGTGAGGCTGCCAAAGTCAACCGCACGTTGTTCATTTCTTTTTTCCAGCATATGGGAAGACACCAGCTCCAGGACCTTGCTTCCAAATACGGCGAGATTGAAATCATTACCCCCAGCACACACGCCGGGCGCGTGGTCAGCGGGCCCGTTCCCGACGCCAGCTTGAATTGGTTCATCAAATACTCATACCGAGATGATGCTATCAGAGCGTTTGCAAGTCTTTCAGAGAGCGAAGAGTATCACGTGGAGTGGGCGCAGAACATCGACGATGTGGGCATGAAGCCACTGCAGTTTGATAAGCTCTCGATCTTCATTGGCCAGTTGCCTTCCGACGCCACCGAAGATAGTATCCGTCATCACTTTTCCGTGCACGGGGAAATCGTGGATGTGTCAGTGATTCAAAAAGGCTCGTCAACCTTTAGCTTTGTCACGTTCACCGACGAAGCGGCCGCCGCCAGTGCTGTGGCCCGAGACAACCACTCCATGTTTATGAACAAAACCATCCATGTGCAGTACAAAGAGCTTTCCAGCAAAGGTAATTCTAGGGTGATTCTCTCGCCCCGGGTGCCCGTGGCGCTTGCTCCGCCGCCAATCCACTTGAGGAAGCGGTTCTCTGGGATTTTCCAGAAATGGCCTGCCAACGGCCGCCCCAGCCCTTACGACGTGTACCCGAATGCCACAATGGTGGACAAGAGCGAGATTTTGAGGACGTCGCAAGACTTCTACATTCCGCCAACCAACCGAGACTACCACACGTTGGATCCTCGGGGGAGGGACGGGCGCAAGTTCAGCTCTGCGGACCACAGTAGTTTGTACTACTTCATTCCTGCACCAAAGCACAAATAGCGCGCTCCCTCCACCACCATCCATACCCCGTTTTAATATATCCATCCATTTCTTTCCATACCGATTAATACCATCCATTCACAATCCATTCATTCATCCATCCATTCACAATCCATTCACTCATTCATCGTTTATCGACTACTGGGTCAACGGCTCTTTCCGGCTCTATCTCCAAATCATAAGTGGCACCAACCAATCAACCAATCTTCCAATCAACCGATCATCCAATCAACCGATCAACCGATCAATCAATCAACCAATCAAATCAAATCATTTCTTCGTTTGTGACAGAATATTTTTTGTTATTTATTGGTGTTAATTCACGTGAAGTTTATGGATAATTTGGTTGTAACTTTTGGCTGTCATTCTTGGTGTCATTTTTTGTTAATCATTTTTAATCCTCATTCCTTACTTCTCATTTATTGATCAATGGACTCCTCAATTTACAGCCTCTCGCGCAAACTCCTCCAGGCTAATGGAAAAACAGTGCACCTCAAACAAGAGCACTTCCACCTCGAACACCAAAAAAGCTGCTCGCTCTACGCGCTCCAACAGGATACGTCCGCGCTCCAAACGCGGCCGTGGCGCAACTCTCCCAAGTACTTTACGCAGGTGCTCATCTCCACCGTGGCCTTGGTCAAGATGAGTGTGCATGCAAAGGTGGGTGGGTCCATTGAAGTCATGGGCATGCTCACGGGCAAAATCGTCCGGGATATGTTCATTGTTATGGACGTGTACTCTCTCCCAGTGGAGGGAACAGAGACTAGGGTCAATGCACAGAGTGAGGCGTACGAGTACATGGTGCAATACTTGGACGTGCTCAAGGACGTGGGCCGCACTGATAGCATCGTGGGCTGGTACCACCTGCATCCGGGCTACGGGTGCTGGCTCAGTGGCATTGATGTGGCCACACAGAGCCTCAACCAGAGTTTTCAGGACCCGTATTTGGCCATTGTGGTGGACCCAGTGCAGACGGTGAACCAGCGGAAGGTAGAGATTGGGGCGTTTCGTGCTTTTCCCGTGGGGTACCAGAAGAATACCGAGGAGAAGGGTCTAGAGGACCGGCACTATGGGGTGCATTCGGACCAGTACTATGCCCTTGATATAAAGCTCTATAAGGGCCCCCGGGATGGCGATATCTTCGATGCCATTCTCCACAAATCGCTGCTTTCCAGCCTATACAAGAGTATGGGTTCGGAAGTGGAGTACCATAAGAACTTGGCCTCAAAGGCCGACGAATTGATGGCTCAAGAGGTGCGTGTGCCTTGTGCTATGGTCAAGCGAGACTTGCCGTTGTTTAATATGCGGTACGAATTGATGATGGGCGATACTAGTTCGCATATAAAGGATGCCTTACGGACGTATTTCGGCCGGGCTGACTCCAAGGCTGAGGAAACTGAGCTTGCAGAGGAGAGTGACGAGCTCAAGCAGGATATTGACCAGGATGAGGAGGACGAAGAGTCTGAGCAAAACGACAAGGCTGACGATAAGACAGACTTCAAATCTGACTTCAAGTCGGATCTTATGGGCACTGGGAAAGGCACCAAGCGAAATCTCTTAAGCAACGAGAACGTGGGCATTTACTTCGAGGCAAGCACCCACCGCAAGCGGTTTGCCACCGGGGACGGGCCGGTGGATAACGAGTTGAAGCACCGTATGCAGAGTCTTCAGATTGAGTTGAAGAAGCAGCGGCGGGCTGCTGCAAATATAGGCCATGCTGAGTTGCTCCGTTTGGCATATAAGCGTGGGCAGCACCGGGTGTTTGGACTGATTCACTAGTGACTTCGTCACTACGGAAGCATGGAAGTCACTAGGGAAGCACTCAGAATGGAGCTGTTGTGGAAGCTGATAGGGAAGTTAATATGGAAGCACTCAGAATGGAGCTGTGATGGAAACGATTAGAGTCAGAGTTAGAATATAGCTGTTATGGAAGCTGTTTTGGAACAGTGAATGGAATAAAGGAAGCAGCAGGACCACTGATGGTGAAGTCAGACCAAGAAGACTTCAACAGATGTCAGCACCAAAGAATAGTCTAGTGAAGAATTGGAGGAAGAAAAGATCAGCACTGCATCACTGGAGTGAAGGAGTATGAAGATGGGATGAGATATTGAACTATGGCAGGCCATAGTCAATAAGAAAACAATGAATAGTGTTGGGAAAGGTTTGGTCTGGAAGAAAGATACGGTCACGTAATGAATCTCATCATAAGGAGACCAGAAGGTGATGTCTCATTACCAAATGGAGTTTTCTGCTAGCTGGTGACTCTCGATGGGCTATTTAAGTCAATATCGCGATGTCGCCAGGGGAAATAGTGATTGTCTTCTAGCAGCACAACATAGAGTGTATGATATACATGAACATTTGATCGTGTATAGTATGGTGTATAGTGGATCGTATAGTATGGTGTATAGTGGATCGTATGGTGTATAGTGGATCGTAATAGATCCTAGACTGATAAGTCTTTTAAAGATAGTTTTGTCCACCATTATAAAGATAAAACCCCACTATTGTCAATTTAGATCGGTATTAAACCTTCAACTGTAAACTTTAGGCTTTCAGATAATATAACTTCAGCCGACATTTTAGTCCGGTAAACAGGAATAGTTGACATTATTAGACTCGTAGGCCAGAGACTATACACCGAGTATACAATGTATAGTGCAGGGTATAGTTGTATGCATTTTAGTCTCTTGCTAGCACTTTTGATACCCAATAGTTACTCTATTCGTTAATGGTTCTTCAGATGGAGAAAAAGGGCTACCTAAATACTTGTCAGCGACAGCGTACCCCACTGATTTTTGGTAGCGACTTGGCTCTTCATACGTACTCAGTGGCTATCCAAAGGGCTATACCCACGGGGCTATACAAAAAAGGTCTTTTTTCCAAGGATGAATGGCTGATAGACAATCAGCATCGTATGCTCAAATAACGGATGGGTCATTGAAGATCCATTTTGGATGTAACACCGTGGATTATCATGTGAAGCGACTAAAAACTTTCAGCAACCTTCACTAGAACATTCACCAGAACAGTCAGCAACATCCACTCACCACTCATCCATGGTTATCAACCGGTAAAAGCTCGATTCACAAACAATAAAAAAATGAATATTTAGTGAGCTACGCGGCGGGAACACCCCTTTATATACTTGAGAAGTTGCAAAAACGTGCATATGCAGCCGCACATTCTGAAACACCCCTCCCCAGCCTTAACCAATCAGCAGCAACCCGGTTTGTTTGTGTCCGTTTAGAAACGCGAGATATATAAATAGAGGGTTGCCCCCTTAACTGCCCCCCAACGCATCATAGTGTTTTTACAACCAATATTTCATATTCTTTCAAAACACCCACCAACTGTGTACCCGGTTAAGATAAAGTCCCATAAAAAACTATCAGTACTATAAAGATTACTGAGGATAAATATGAGGAATACTGGAGATAACTATGAAGGGTATTATGAAGAGTACGGACAATATTATGAGGAGTACCATAAGAGAGGCTGAGTACTAAGGACTGCTGAGGACTGAGGAATACCGAGGATAACTATGACACTATCAAGAGTGTTATGAAGAGTAACGAGGAGCTCTATCGGAAATCCTGACGAGTACCAAGAAGTATCGGGAGTACTGACGAATAGTGAAGAATCGTGAGGCGTCGTGAGGATAATAATGAAGAGTACTTTGAAGAGTATTACGAAGAGTACTGAAGAGTACTGACGAGTACTGACGGGTACTGACGGGTACTGACGAGTACTGATGACTACTGACGAGTACTGAAGAGTACTGAGGAGTACTGAGGAGTACTATAAAAAGTAGTATGGGAGTACTATAGAAATACTGGGGACGGAGGACTGACGTTTGAGGAGTACTATGGAGGATACCATAAAGGTAATACTGTGCTCTATTGTTGATAGTGCAACTCTATAGCTCATAGTACTAATTCTCTTAGAAATTATGATAGTTTCTAGATGGGTGCTCTGGGGCATTATGGGGAAGTATCACTGTACTGGAAGTCAGTGGACTTGAGCCCTGGGCCCATCTCCAACTAACACCCATTCTTCAATCATCTTTCTGCAGCTTCCCGAAAATGGGACTGATACGTCAGGGCTTTACATACTAACCTCAGGCATCTTCTATATACCTACACTGGCATACATGGCTAGTTGACTTTCCTGATGACTAGGTGATGGTGAGATGGCATCGTGTGGCATCGTGTAGCATCGCCGGCACGCGTATGCAGAAGGTGCATTCCCATGTCCACATCCACCAAAACACCAACCCACACCCGCCACCCAAATCACTCCATCCCCATAATCCACTTCATTTCCACTGGCACCAGCGCCACCAATCCACACTCTTTTTCTTCTCCGGCATGATTTTTTCCCGGCTTCTTGGTCTGTTTCTCCGTGTTTAGCCGGGCACGTGCGGCACGTGACCGCGCATCGCTTCTCTGCTCACCTTCACTGGTTGCTCAGAAAGCGCCTACACCACGCCGGCATGTCCAACCCCCTCGTGGACCGTATACTCAACAGTCCCCTCACGTTTGTCAGCGGCAAGCACCCCGAGCACGACGTGCACAGTGTCAAAAACAAAGGGTACATTGTGCTTTCGTCAGCGGCAAAAGCGCAACCCATGATCGTCAAAAAGCTCGCCAAGCCCGAGCCACCACGGCCCAAATCCATGGCCCAGGCCATCGCCGCCTACACCGGCAAAAAGTTTGAAGAAAAGGAGTCCAAAAAGGGACGGAGAAGCGGGAAGAAGGGAAAGGAGGGAGGTTTAAAAACCGATCCTGGTGAAAGTGGTGAAAGTAGTGGTGATTTTGGTAGTACAAATGGCATCGAAAATAACGTCGAATATATTGCAGAACATATTGGTGCAGATATTGGCGTGAGGGGCGTGAAAAAAAGGGATGCCAAGGGGACCTTGCGAACTAAATCAACGTATGGCGCAGAAATTCAGGGTCCACGGAAAAGTGAGGGTGAAGAAACGAGCGAGGGTGAAGAAAGTGAGGGAGAGGAAGTTGAGGAGGAAATTGGGGAGGAAGTTGGGGAGGAAGTTGGGGAGGATCTTGAGGAGGATCTTGAGGAGGAGGAAGAACTTGGAGAAGAAGTGGAAGTCGGGGAGGAAGCGGACTCGGACTCGGGCTCAGACCTGGAACGGTATGAGCTGGCGTCGGAGTTCCAAACCGATTCGTCATTCCATGGGTTCAGGTCGCTGGAGGACTTGGGTGACTCTGAAGAGTTAGGCGAGGAGGTATCTGTCCAGGGAACTGTCCAGGGAACAGTTCACGGTGCCAGCTTTAACAGCGTCCAAGGAGACCATGGAGTCCAAGATGCCCTGGATGTCCAGGAGAGTGCTGAAGAGAGTGATCCTAGTGTTGAAAGTGAAGAGACTGAAGAGAGTGAGAGTGAGAGTGAGAGTGAAGAAGAAAGTGAAGAGAGTGAAGGTGGTAGTGGAAGTGGAAGTGAAGACGGAGAAGGAGTGGAAGATGAAATGGAAGTAGGTGTTGGTGCTGGAGAGAAAGAGTCTACCGGTAGAGGTGACGATGGGGAGGATGAGATAGATGGCTCTGGAGAGGCTGGGGAGAAGTTGAGGTTGAAGCAAGACCTTTTGGACGATTCCAGAAAGACCCCTCCAGTTTCGATTACACCTGAAACCATGGAAAATCAGACTGACTCTCATATCGATTTGAGCTCCGTGTCCCTGCTCTATACCTATCCTTCGCTGCCTATCCTTCCTGCCCTGTCTGATTTGTTCAGATGGCCGGTGGAGCTCCAGGGAAAGAAACCCGTAGGACTCTTGAATTTTGGCGTCACGTGCTACATGAACTCGGCAATTCAGACCTTGGTGCATATTCCGGCCATGCAGAATTACCTCCAGCAGGTGATGGCCAACCAGCACCGCCACTTGCCTGCACGGTCAGTGACACATACGTTTGCAGAGCTTGCCACGAAGATGTGGGGAAGCTCAGCCAAGAAATACATCAACCCGAAGAAGTTGGTGCTGCGGCTCGACGATATCAATTGCATGATGAGTGAATGGCAGCAGGAAGACTCTCATGAGTACTTCATGAGCTTGATGGGACGTATGCAGGAAGACAGTACTCCCAAAGGCGCCAAGTTGAATCTGTCGATTATCTATGACATTTTTGGAGGGCTTCTCCGTCAGGAAGTGGTTTGCCAGTCCTGCAAAACAAGCAGCGTCACAAACCAAGAGTTCTATGATTTGTCTCTTGGGTTCACCAGACGCCGTCGGTCCCATGGTCAAGAGTCCCATGATCAGGACCCATGTGATCAGGAGTCATGTGATGCACAGTCACATGGCACACAATCACGTGACGCAAGTTCAAACCAAGTCTCTACCACCACAATCACCCCGACCTCAAATCCAACGGCCGACACTTACTCCATCGAAAGAGCCCTTTCCGATTTCTTCGCCACCGAAATGATCAGAACTGACAAGAAAGATAAGTCGCTGGGGTACTGGTGTGAAAAGTGCAAGAATAACACCGAAGCCACCAAAAAGTCCTTGATCGACCGTTCGCCTGAAACTTTGATGGTACACATGAAACGGTTCAAGTTCAACGGCAACTCGTCGCTGAAGGTCAAACAACCAATCCATTACAGCAAGTACTTGGACCTAGGCCCGTACACCACGGCGACCCGTCTGCAGGCCACTTCGCTGGACAAGTACCAGTTAATGGGGGTGATTGTGCATGAAGGCCGGTCCATTCTGTCGGGCCATTATATTGCCCACTGCTACCAGCCCGATAATACGTGGAGCACGTATGACGATGAGTATGTCAATGTGATTGACGAGAGGAGTGCCCTATCGGATCCGTCTGCATACTGCTTGGTGTATATGAAGTTGCATGCCAAGAAGAAGCGAAGCAGTGAGTCCAAGGGAACGCTGCCAAAGAGGCAGAAGGTGTCCGGTAGGGGCAGAGGCAGAGAATGAGGTTAAAGAGGTCGAATGCTCGTGGCCACTACTCTGCCACTGGCATAGGAACGCTGTGTATTGGCATATAGAGCGTTTTTTTTTTGCATATAGCTGCGTCACATGACCGCAGTTACCATATTTAAACCAACCAACTAAAGAAATCAACCAATTGGGCCTGTGCCCGAGAAGAAACATCTAGCAAGTGCGTACGCGACTGTAGGCAGTGACCAACGTAGGCAGTGACCAAAGGCAGAGGGAAGAACTGAACTGTAGGGGTGTGCAAGAGTCTAGAACACATTGTCGTGTTCGTCGAACTCGTTTGCCACCAGCTCTAGCGTTTGGATGTGGCCCGAGCTCAAAGCATGCCCCAAGCCTTGTTTCAAGCCAAACTTCCGCTTGCCCTTGGATACACCCATAGATACACCGTGCTCGTTCATCTTGGCGTTGTAGTTGCGGAAAGACTCCATTAAACTATCCCGATCATTAACAACTATGGCGTGGCCGGCGGAAGAGCGGCGTCTGCGCAGGATCTTGGCCTGTTCCGTGAGCTGGGCCGTGGAGCAGTGATTGGCCACCAACCGGATGTACTTTAACTCAATCACGTATTTGCCCTCCTTGTAGTACTCCAGGTACTTGAAGGACTTCTTGTAGTGCCAGCCCAACTTGGTGCGGCACTGCCGGCACAGGATCTTATTGATAAGGTAAATACCCGTCTCCATAGACGTTTCTGTGTCCACCGGGTCCGTATGGATGTTGATGAGCTTATCCACCAAATATGCTTTTCCAGACAGCCCGCGGAACTGGTCCGAGAGGATCAAGCTCAGGAGGCACAAGTGCGCCAGGCACCCGTTGCACACCACGATTTGGGTATCTTTGCTGTCGTAGGCGTCGTCATCGAAAAAGTCCGTCAAAGCCAAACCCATAGCCGGATATATAGCTTATGAATGAGGGGCTGTAAAGATGTGGGTATAAGTGGAACTGTGGAAGTCCTCAACTGTGGATATCTGTGGATATCTGTGGAAGTCCTAACTAGGAAGTCCTAAGTGATGGGTTGGTGTCACTGAGAGCGATAGACTGCACTAGGTCCAGTGATGGTTCACGTGGGACGTTTATTGGGATATAGCAAGGCACCAGGGTCAAAGAGTCAAGGGCTGGAACCTGTTTCAGGAGGAGGGGTGTGGGTCGGGGTTAGGGGCTTATGCCAGGAAGGGGGGAGGGGTCGCGAAGTATATAAGGTTCGCGGGAGCCCGCTTACAAGGAAGAATGTATAGGCGGGAGCTGAGGGAACTGAGGTGTATGGTGGGATATACGGTATGGGGTAGAATCCCGGCAGAGCAGATCCCTGTGCGCTAGGGGGCAGCTACAGGACATGTGGCAAGCGCACTCGGCTGAAACATGGAATGAAGAGCAGTATAGGCAGAGAGGGAGGGGGAGGAGCGCTACGGGGTCTATTTATATGGCAACACGATTTGCCACCCGTTTGCTTTTGTGTTAGTGTTTCATGTTTCATGATTTACGTTTCACGTTTCACGTTTCACGTTTTACGTTTGTGCACTGCCCAATGGGGTTTAGCTACGCTGGGCCCGGCTCTGGTTAGGCTTTCGTTTCAGGTGGTGGTGCTGCAGCAGTGCAACTGATTACGCACATGACGCACGCCATGCGCACTATGCATGCCTTTTCGCAACCGCACAGTGGGAGTCAACTTATAAACGATACACTGCTAAAAAAAGAGATTGGCATATTCGAAAATAGTATGGGCATTACGGTTGTTATGTGCAGGGGAGCCTATATATGTGTCAATACTTTAGGAGATGTTTTGGAGTTGGACATTCTTTGAGATGCTTTGGGAGAGGAGATGACCTCACATACCCCCGGTGTACTGGCAAGCCTATTTTCTAACCACCCAAAAAGACCTGAGCCTTCGCGTACACTGCAGAGACAATGAACGGAAAGCCCACGGCTCCTGCACACAACACACCCAATATCTCCAAAACCTCCCTCCACCGTTCGTTTAAACTCCTATTTGTGACCCTGGTTCTCTAGGCACTGGTCAATAACCTATTATTCTGATTGGTCTGGTTAGTGATCTGGTTGGTGATCTTGTGGGTGGTGTGAGTTGATCTTGTTCTATTTACACTTATATACATTACCACCTGTACAATCCACGAACAGGAAAGTTCAAGGGGTCGGTGTTCATATAAACCCTGGGCTTGGCAAGCATGCGTTTCTGCGCCTGCTCCCACGCCAAGCGCCTTTTGGTGACATTGGTCTTCAAAATGGCCTTCAAGTGGATGTACGGGTGTTCGATAATTCCCGTCCGCCCACGGCCCTTGATGTCTGGCCTCTTGACCCAATTGCCGTCGGAGCCGGTCCAGAGTGCCTGGATGTAGGCGGAGTCTTCGTCAAGGCCGCTTTTCTTGCACTGGTCCAAGCCTATTTTGAGGAACTTCTCCAACTCCGTGGCCATTTTCTTGGGGTTGAAGTGCAATTGGTTGATGGCGTTTTTGACTGTCATGCCCCGCACAAACCGGTTGACAAGCGTGGCCTTCTTCATCGACGACTTGATCCGGTACAGATGCAAGTATATTGTGGGCTCAAGGAGATCGATTTCTTCGGCGGTCAATTGCAACATATACGGCTTGCCCGACTCGGGGTCACGCACCACTTGGTTGTTTTTGAAAAAGCCGTTTTGAGCCACGTTGGCGTCGAAAAGCTTCCGTTTGATGGGACTGATGTACTTGTCACGTGACTGCTGTTCCCGTTGCGCCTCTTCGGCATAATACTGTTGTAATTTGGTATCGTTTTCGGGCTTGATGTGGGAATTGTCCTGGCCAATCAAGCTGTCGTTTTTGGCGGCGTTTTCGCCGACTTCCGTGTCGTCGGCGGCTTTGGCCTGTGTGACATCACCAAACAAGCTTCCGGGGGCGGAAAAACGCAGGGAAAAAGCGAAGGAGCGGGAGAAGACGGACGAGGAGGCAATGACGGGGAACGAGGGCAAACAGAGCGGCCCATGCGCCGAGGGGCGGTGGAGAATGGACCGGAGCATAGTGTGGAAGAGAAGAGGTTTTTTTTCGCACATACATTGAGAGGATTGGGCGGCGCACGACCATACAAACCTTGGAATAACACCGACTCAACGGCTCATTCCGGGTTAAGTGATTCTATATATCTGGCCATTTGGGAGGACTTTAGTTCGACTTTGTGTTTCAGGTACTTCAAAGTGTTTGCATGCAACAGTGAACGTTTGCACTTAGTACGGAGTATGGTTAGGAGCCCGCACATTCTGTTCATTCTGTTCCGTGGTTAGGAGCCCTGGGTATATCTCCTGGTCACGAGCCTTGTACAACTATAACTCATAAGCTTCCTGTAATCTACATCTATAACCTACTCAATAACCGTATTTCTTCTATTTATACATTACTCGTCGTCAAAGCCCGTCAAGGATGGGTCTCTGGCACGCTGGGGGAGCGGATACACTTCCGGAATAGGCGTGTGGCTGGCATACAAATACTTCTCTCTCAATGGCGTGGCCAAAAGAAATAATGGGGCCGCCATGCCCATGATCACGGAAAACGTAAAGTGTGGCTTGGTGTGTGCATGGTAGCGGAACCACTATAGGTTAGTATGAAATTGGAAGACAGTTTAGACACATTGAGACACATTGTCTAGTGCCTGTGTAGTGGAAATAACTGTCCAGGCACAACTGTCTGATAGAAATTAGCGTCTGTCTGAATGTCTAGTAAAGACATCTTTCAATAGAGAGACATATCATCAAACATTCCAGAATATGACACCAGACAAACTGTCCTGTCAAACTAACAGTCTAATCGACAGGCTAGTCAGACAGTGTATAGACAGAAACACTTAAGAGATTGTCCATTAGTCTGACAGAAACACTTAAGAGATTTTCCAATAGAGTCTGACAGAAACACTAAAGAGATTATCTATTAGACAGTCTGCCACTCTAAGAGATTGTCTATTAGACACTCTGACAGACAATCGAACCGAAAGACAGATTGTCCTGTAGACAGATTTTCTAGTCGACAAACTGGTAGATAGTCACGCTTAAACCCAAAGACTAGTCGTCAGATTGTCTAATAAATAGACTGGTTATGAGATTGTCAGATTGTCTAACAGACATACTGGTAGATAGTCACGCTTAAACCCAAAGACTAGTCGTCAGATTGTCTAACAGACATCCTGGTTGGGAGATTGTCAGATTGTCTAAAAGACATACTAGTTGGAAAATTGTCTAGACAGATTGTCATCAACAGATTGTCATCAACAGATTGTGTAGTGTACAGTAGATTTGACAGTCTTGGTGACAGTTCATCTGAACAGATTGTCAAGTCAAAAAAACTCGAGTCACATTCAATACACAGATTGTCTAGTAGACAGTCAACAGATTGTCAGATTAGACAGTCCGACACATGGACAAATGGACAGTAGACTCAGACAGTCAGACTCAGACAGTCAGACTCAGACAGTCGGAATCAGACACTCTTTTGGACAGAAAGGAAAAAAAAGACAATAACATACTCTGATTGGCTGCTTGTAGTATACGGGGTAGTCGCCCCAAACTTTGTCTGAAACGCCCATTGGTGTTTTTATTAGTGGATAGATGCTTTTTTATTGACTTCTCACCATTGGTCGTGCGCACCTCGTCACGTGCCCCTCGCACGAGCAGGTCACAGTAACAGACCACTCTTCCAATAAGCTTAATTAATTTTGTTTTTGTTCTTGTTTTTGTTTTATTTTCTGATTTCCTGATTTTCTGATTTTCTGATTTTCTGATTTTCTGATTTCCTGATTTTCTGATTTTCTGATTTTCTGATTTTCTGATTTTCT
Source organism: Metschnikowia sp. 13-106.1 (assembly GCA_002374735.1). Lineage (NCBI taxonomy): Eukaryota > Fungi > Ascomycota > Pichiomycetes > Serinales > Metschnikowiaceae > Metschnikowia > Metschnikowia sp. 13-106.1. The sequence continues at coordinate 19,929 of NLAL01000140.1, forward strand.
GATTTTCTGAATTCCTGATTTTCTGATTTTCTGAATTCCTGATTTCCTGATTTTCTGATTTTCTGATTCTCTGATTTTCTGATTTTCTGATTTTCTGAATTCCTGATTTCCTGATTTCCTGATTTTCTGATTTCCTGACTCTCTGATTTTCTGATTTTGATGTGCCAGACATGAAGGCACTAGGAATGTCCAAATCAAAGAACAATCACTATAACAAATTCTTGTCCCGTGTGAACAACGTCAAGTTTATCAAAACAACCAATTTCGGTACTAGGAATCAAATCGCATATTGTTATGGACACTAAGATATTGGCTGTGGTGCCTATGTCTGGTGTCATTGGGTACTTGTATTATACCTTTATTCCTGCACCCAACACCAGTTATCAACTGCAAAGAATCAACTGCAAAGAATCAACTGCAAAGAATCAACTGGTTGGTCAACAACTTGATCGCCATGGTACTCGCGGTTATAGGAGTGCAGTACCATAAATTGGCTAGCTTTAAGGTCGGTGCACTCTTGCCTTGGGGGCTCTTTGACGACATTTACTTTGTCTTTGAATCTACCAACATGAAGGAGGTAGCCACTGGTTTGGATATTCCAGGCAAACTTTTGTTTTCTCAAAGACCACAAGAGTTTTTGAGTACGGCTCAAGTTTTCAGCCGCCTGTTGAACACTCTCCCCGAGTCATTTGCGATGTTGGGTGCTGGGGCCATTGTTATTCCTTCGTGGTTGATCGCTAAGTCTTTGTTTCGACTACTTTAAAGTTCTGTGTATCGTGGAACACCCGGATTGGAGACGTGTGTGCAGGAAGGGAACTGTTGACCACCAGCAATACTTGAATATTCCAGGAACGACAAACGTACTCATGGCAGCCTTTTCCAGCCATTATCAATGCACTATGTGCAGTGCTCCACTGTGTGGATTAATAAACTTCTCATGTACCCTACTCTCGGGTACTTTAGGAGGCACATCCAAACCATGGAGTACAGTCCAGAGCAGCGTACTTATTGCTGAACATAAGTCATAGCCTCATGAAGATGTTAGTACATAATGTCTGGTCTCATGAAGATGTGAGTACATAATGTCTGGTCTCATCAAGATATAAGTCCTTGACGAGTTACACGAGAGCTGTTCCTGGTGGATGTTTCTGGTGGATGTTTCTGGTGGATGTTTCTGGTGGATGTTTCTGGTGGATGTTTCTGGTGGCTGTTTCTGGTGGATTTTTCGGATGGTCTGGCTGTTTCTGGTGGCTGTTTCTAGTGGTATGGCTGTTTCTGGGGTCTGGAGTAGAGGACATCTTAGTATCCTCACAGAATATTCTGATTGATTGACACTAGGATTGGGACAGAGTTCCATCTTGAAGTTTAGGAACTGTGCTAGACCCTCAGCCTTTCACAGAAGCTAAACCTTCTCTAACTTACTAAGCTGGAGCTGAACCTTCATAAACAATCACCAAGGTAAGCCGCCAGGGTAAGCCGCCAGGGTAAGCCGCCAGGGTAAGCCGCCAGGGTAAGCCGCCAGGGTAAGCCGCCAGGGTAAGCCGCCAGGGTAAGGAGTAGCTCACCTTACTATCTAAGGAGAGCCCGCTTTCCTTTTCTGCATTTATCAGTCACTGTTCATCCTCAACAGATAGAGGTCTTGTGAGCCTACTCCATGTGATTCACTACGGCCATTCCCAGTCCGTCGCATACCATTTGAGATTAACTATGAGACCATACTACGAGGCCATACTATGAGATTGACTATGAGATCATACTTTGAGGCCATACTATGAGACTATACTTTGAGACTATACTACGAGGCTACACCATGAGACTATACTTTGAGACTATACTTTGAGACCATACTATGATGTACTTTGAGATCATACTATGAGACTACACTATGAGACTATACTTTGAGATTATACTACGAGATTATACGATGTGACTATACTTTGAGACTATACTATGAGACCATACTTTGAGATCATACTTTGAGACTATACTATGAGATTGACTATGAGATTGACTATGAGATCATACTTTGAGACTACACTATGAGGCCATAATATGATGTACTATGATGTACTTTGAGATCATACCACGAAATCATACTATCAGATTGACTATGACATTATACTTTGAGGCCATACTTTGAGATCATACTATGAGACTACACCATGAGACTATACTATGATGTAGTATGATGTACTTTGAGATCATACTTTGAGACTACACTATGAGACTATACTATGAGACTACACTATGAGGCCATAATATGATGTACTATGATGTACTTTGAGATCATACTACGAGACTATACTATGACATTATACTTTGAGGTCATACTTTGAGATCATACTTTGAGGTCATACCATGAGACTATACTTTGAGATCTTACTATGAGACTACACCATGAGATCATACTATGAGGTCATAATATGAGACTATACTATGATGTAGTATGATGTGCTACTATGAGACTATACTTTGAGACTATACTACGAGATCATACGATGTGACTATACTTTGAGACTATACTATGAGATCATAATATGAGACTATACTATGAGATCATACTATGAGATTGACTATGAGGCCATACTTTGAGACTATACTACGAGGCTACACCATGAGACTATACTTTGAGGTCATACCATGAGACTATACTATGAGACCATACTACGAGATCATACTACGAGACTATACTATGATGTACTATGATGTACTTTGAGATCATACTATGATATGAGACTATGAGACTTCACTACGAGACTATACTTTGACATCATACTATGAGATTACAGTGAAAAGTATTCATACCATAACTCAAGTTTCATACCCCTCCGCACCGTCTTTCACGCCAAAAGGCGTAATGTTTCACACCAACTTCCATTGGAATTCAATATTCCGAAATCTAGATCTGGAGGGTTGCGTCATATGTACTGCATTTGGGACTCTTGCAGTAAACTCAAGGGTCAACGGACGGAACTGAACCGGTTTCCCTGATATCCTGTATACAACAACTTGTGGTGGGGTCACGGAATTTTGTGAATGATTGGTTTGTTTCATTTTGCTAGTGTGGCTCGAAACATTTTGCCGTGCTGGTTTGAATACTTTTGAAAAACACTGTATATATAAAATGTCTACCTTATATGCACTACCAAAGGGTTTACATGCTTAGCAGTAAAGTATTCTATGAACTGCTAAAGATTCCAAGATGAAGACTAAACTGCTTGAGCTACTCTAGGGTCGCGAGATTCCTTTCTACTCTTGCACATCTTGGAATACAGAAACTGTGGGTTATGAGCCCAAACATTCCATCTCTATGTTCCTGATCAGCTTAGTTTGTAAAAGATCCACTGGACTTCTTGGTTTCTTCTCGCTGTGATTCTGCATTTGCACTGTTCTTGTGATGAAAGAATCCGGGGGATAAACTTCTACTGTAAGACTAATAGAGACGTATATTGGTAAACACCGTCTATCTGTCTGACAAGGTATAACTATTGATCCAACAATCATCAATCAATCAATCACATCAAGATCACTCAATATCAATAGTCTCACAAATCAATCAATAAACCAACGTCAACAGTATCAATATCAATATCAACATCAATATGAACATCAACATCAATATCAATATCAACATCAATGTCAATATCAATATCAATATCAATAGTCTAACAAATCAATCAATAAACCAACATCAAAGTATCAATGAATCAGTCACGATCAGACTCTCTTCTTGGCTTGTTTCTTGGGAGCGGTGGCAGAAGTCAGGGCAGATTCCACTTCCGGCTCCGGCTGCTCCTTCCCCTCCCTCTTCTCCTGGGCTTGTCTCTCCTCCTCAAAGAACTTCTGACGGAGCCCCTTCTCGTACCATTGCGCATAGTACAAGCCTCCCTGCAACACCAACACTCCCACCAATGCAAGCACCATCATGAACTGCGAGGCAGCCATCACGTTGATTCCCGTATCCATGTCCACCTCGCCCCATTGGCCAGAAATACACAGGTTGGCACCGATCCGCAAGTTGGTCAAGTAAACCACCACACCGGCCATCATCATGCCGAGCGTGCCGTACTCAAAGTACTTGACTTCGGGGTCGGGTTTAAACAACTTGATGAAACACCCAATCAACCCCAATGCAATCACAACGTGCAAGATATGGTGCACTCTCATTGGTGCATTGACCCACTGTGCATAGTGCGCCATGGACGTTTCAAATGCTCCCGGTTGCACGCTCCACAACGTGTTGTAGTCGTAGGGAAGGTTGGAGTAGATCACTCCGAGGCCAAACGACGTGGCACTGATTATGAGCGCGGTGCCCACGGGGACGAGATCTTGGTATGCCATGGTTTGGTTGGGTTTCGTTGGAGATTCTGTTGTGCGTGTTAAGTAGCTGGTCGTGCGAGACCCAACTTTTCATCGTCCATCTGACATGTGTCTAACATGAGTATGTCATGAAACTGTAAGTCATGAACCAGCATGTTACTGAATCGATGAGTCGATGCAGTAGATCAAGAAAAAAAAATCAATCATGAAAGTCCAAAATACATTCACAAAAAGTTTTTCCACATTTAGTGTCTTGTCCAGAACTCATTCGCATAACCACCACCGATTACAACTGACACCTCAAAAAAATGCTTGGTTCAAAAAAGCTTTGAAATTTTCTGGAGAGGAAATTCTGGGCATTCTGACATTCTGACATTCTGAATCTGGACACTCTGATCTCCAATACTTCATTCTGGACACTGATCTGCCAAACTTCATGGTCTCAACTTAAACCTCCCCTCCGTTTTTGTATAGTTCCTTTCATTTCATGTACCATTGTTCCACCATGGAAATATGAGCCAAATAGAGTTTTGGCATAAAAATATGAGCGATTAAATTACGAACCAATCAGAGAATGGGCCCGAATATGACCGAACATGAAACACCTCAATGAATCAATTCATAGTATGAGCCTTTTTCCAATGCTTCTGGATCGTTGGTCGGGTATCGCATATTGTCTTCTTTGGTCTGGCATAATGTGTTTACTCGCCCCGGTTCGGTAGTCATGACACAGAATTGCTAACCTTTTTCTAGAATTGGCTGTTTATGCACATGGAAGAAACGACTTCGGTAAAATCCATCAACACATGTAGAAAAAGTGTAAATGCCCTTTTTTGCTTGGCGCCTTTGTGACGTGTTCCAAATAAACTCTAACAATAGGGCGCTCAACGGAACCTCTTGCCCAATATTATTCTTTGTTCCGCCATATAAGCTCTTTCTGCTTCCGCCACATTTGTTGTCCAGCCCTATTTGGTTCTAGCCAAGTATATGGTGCGTTGGGTTTAGCATCTGATGATTTGGTGAAAGTTGTTGGGACTGTTGCTTTTGGTGGAAATTGTTGGGACTGTTGCTTTTGGTGGAAATTGTTGGGACTGTTGCTTTTGGTGGAAGTAGTTGGAACTGCATATAGACTTTCGAAGTCTTCTGTTCTCCAAACACCAAAATTTACCTTCAATGCGAACGCAGGTATTGAAGTCATTTTGGTATTTGAATAGGCGGTTGTTTTAACAGCTCCTGTTTGTGGTCACTTTAAAGTCAGTACATCAGCCCACTCAATACAGTAGGGTGTCCCTAGAATTAGAGGCCCTTAGAACAACGTATTAGGCTCAATTTTTGTGAACATCCTTTTGTTAGGATACTTAGTAAGTATCAGAAAGAGGAAGCATCATGTGCTTGAATCTTATGTAATACCTGAAATCCCAACATTCCAGATGTTCGTATTTCGTAATATCCAAGGAACATGGTTATATGCAGTCCGTGCCAAAAAAATACCATGGGCGTTTGCTCTGAACCCCAAGCAGAACATCGTAGACTTATATCAATCCATTCCAGCCAAAATGCAATAATCCAGAAATGGTGACTTCATTCATAGAAGTGTCCTTGTCTGGAAATTTTCCATCAAAATATGGTCCACCCCTGAACCAGTTTTAGGGAGGCGCCTTGGACCACCAGTTGGACTGGACCACCAGTCGGACCGCCTCAGCTCTTCCATGTTCATGTCGTAAATTTGTTCCATACATCCGTTTTGGGACCTTTTCCCTCCCCTTTCATCTCAGAAAAAATAATCCCAACCCTAAAGTTTGCTGGCTGGGTGACCAGAAAAGACAGATTGCAGGAAGTGGCTGGCCCAAAAGGACGCTGGAGTGCCTAAAAATGCTGGTTAAAAACACCGGGCAGCATCACCGTCTCATAGATGCAAACCCACCACAGCCACAAATAGAAAGCAAGCCAAAAAGAGGGGAGGGAAATGCCCCCCTTTTATAGACCAAGCACTCATCCCCCACTTCTTCCTTAGGGGTGGTTGCATTCTCGCACAATTGCTGCAACAGTAGGGGAGAGTCTGAAACCGCGTCTGCAGCAGCGCGCATGGCATTGCAGACAAGCGACTTCAGAAACAATAGGGGTACGGGTGTACGGGGCGGCTGGAAACAAAGAGGTGTACGGATGCACATCTAGGACCCGCTCCTCGGTAAAAAAAAACAAACGGTGTACGGGTGCAAGATAGACTGCGCATTATTTCGAGGATACGCTGGCGCGCATATGTGCCAATCCGCATGTGGCAGCATGTGCTGGCTGGCCCCGGCCCCATACCGCCAGAAAGGGCCCGGGTTGGGATACTGGATGTAGTATTACTGAGGACATAAATCTGTGCCCCTCGAGGTGGTATGCGTAAATCTCGGCACAGCGCCCAAATGACAGCACACCATCCCCCGCCAAACTAAGAGAGTGTGCAGTCGCCAAAGTGCGCACCCGTACCTCTGCCAGCACCTAGTCTCAGCCGACAATATCTCTGCTTCGCAAAAGTCATCAGATCTTTCCCTCCCTAAAAGAACAAAGGACCTTTCGAAACTAGTGTCGTGTGCCTTAAGTACAAGAAGACACGAACTTCCAAGCACTCTCCGAGCAAAGCAAAAGGTCGTATACCCTTCAGGCATTTCCCGACCGAATTACAGCCAAGGCCAATAGCGAAACTGCCAAAGCCAAAAAGCCAGATCTCTCGTTAGGATTATCGACCAGTTATATACTTAGTCACTAATCTGCAAGTACTGACACAGAAGCCAAGGCGAACACAAACGCAAACGCAGTCACAACAGCGAAAGCGAACACAAACGCAAACGCAGTCACAACAGCGAAAGCGAACACAAAAGCAAACGCAAAGCAAAGCGCTATATAAAAGCAGCACTTATCCGTTGGTACCATGAGAAGTATAAAAGCAGTGGTAGTTGGTGACGGAGGCGTGGGTAAAACATGTCTCCTTATCTCTTATACCACCAATACGTTCCCCAACGATTATATACCCACTGTTTTTGACAACTACTCGGCGTCAGTGATGGTGGATGGTGAGCCCATCAAGTTGGGTCTTTGGGATACCGCAGGTCAGGCGGAATACGACCGGTTGAGGCCGTTGTCGTACCCCCAAACCGAGATTTTCTTGTGTTGTTTCTCGGTGATTTCGCCCGACTCGTTTGCCAACGTCAAGGCCAAGTGGATGCCGGAAATCTTGCACCATTCGCCCAAGGACATTTTGGTGGTGTTGGTGGGCACGAAAACCGACTTGAGGGACGAATACCATGTTTTGGACGAGTTGCAGGAACGTGGCCAGAGACCCATTTCCGCTTCGCAAGGCCACAAATTGGCCAAGGAAGTCGGCGCCATCCGCTACATGGAGTGTTCTGCCGCTCTGCAGCTGGGAATCCAGGAACTCTTTGATTTTTCCATTCGTGTTGTTTTGGACCCTCCAACCATGAAAAACGACGCCAAGGACGATACTGATGCAGCAGCTGCTGCTGCAGGCAATGGAACTACCAAACCCGTTTCCGAAAGGAGAAGGAGGGTCCGCAAGGCCAAGAAGTGTACGATATTGTGAGTTACCATCACCATACAGTTTGATTATTCAGTGATGCGTTCATTCCATTCGTTTATTCAGTTCGTTCATTCCATTCGTTGATCCATTCGGTTCGTTCATTCAGTTGATTCATTAAACCACTGTTCAGTTATTCATCGATTTACTCATTGAGTTATTCATTGAGTTATTCATTGAGTTATTCATTGAGTTATTCATTGAGTTATTCATTGAGTTATTCATTGAGTTATTCGTGCAGTCGATTCATTTGTCAGTGATTCGTTAAGTCATTCTTTCAGTTTATTCATTCAGTTCATTCATTCGTCAGTCATTTGTTCATTCGTTCATTCATTCGCCAGTCATTTGTTCATTCGTCATTCGTTCATTCGTCATTCGTTCATTCAGTTTTCCCATTCGTTTAGTTCCAGAGTTGATTGATCAGCTATTACTCCATGGGTCGTTTGCCATGGTCAATAATCGTTCTTTCGATGTCGGTGCTGGTCTATCAATCGCTACTCGATACAATCTCGAAGCAGTGACTCGGACAATCAATGAAATGTAACAGTGAATGTTGATGAGTTGACATTGAAGGACATCGACTTGATGAATGTTAATGTTGAAGTTAATGGACATTTTAATGTTGAAGTTAATGGACATTGACTTGATGAATGTTAATGTTGAAGTTAATGGACATTGACTTGATGACTTGATGAATGTTATGTTGAAGTTAATAGACATTGACTTGATGAATGTTACGATGATCAATGTTGATGGATGCCGATGGACGTTAATGGATGTCATGTTAATGGAGAAGGTGGTTAAGATATCAGACGAAAGAGACTAGGAGAGATTGATTTAGTGAGTGGATGAGTGCGAGACTCAGAGACATCGGACATTGAAACAGAGATCGAGAGCGAGATCGAGGTTGTAACGGAGAGTAGGGTCATGGACCTTGTGGTTGTGTATTATATACGGCGACGCCGTGCAAGTCCTGGCTATGCTGCTAATGGATAATTTGAGCACCCAGTGCTTGCCGACCTGAGAATTAATAAAGTGATCATGTATTTACTTCTTCTTACTCCTAGTATATAGTACGACATTGCGCACCATAGAATTAGACACAATAATGAGAGCACAGTGTAGATTGGTGTGGGGTATAGGCCATAGGGTATAGCTGCCACAGTCTCACCATAGGCTTCAAAGTTTCTCTAGACGTAGTGTCCCACCTAAAGTGGATGTAACACTACCCTAAAGTTATGATGAAAAATTGAAACTACGTTTAGTAGTTCAAAAGAGTCTGAGCGAGTAGGAGTGAAGTAAAAAGAATCTGAGCGAGTAGGAGTGAAGTAAAAAGAGTCTGAGCGAGTAGAAGTGAAGTAAAAAGGGCGAAATTCAAAACTAGAAGTTGCAAGACTGGTAGATTACTCTTTTTTCATAATACAAAATCACACTACCACAGACAACAAAGTAATGCACACCAAGACTGAACTACTGCACTAGCATAATAAGCAGTTCAGTATTGCACGTGACCAGTAGAGACTACTAGAGTCTAGATTGGCGAAGAGAATAGTCACTGATAGATTGTAGTTTAGTTCATAGCATAAAAAATACTATAGTGGGAAAAGGAAGGAGTAGATATAGAGGAAAAGAGGGAGGATTAAAGGAAGGAGTAGGCCACCACGATGAATATATTTTAATTATTTCTGTTTATAGTGTGGATTATTGATGAATTATTGATGAATTATTGATGAATTACTGAGGAATTATTGAGGAGTTATTGATGAATTATTGATGAATTATTGAGGAATTACTGAGGAATAATTGATGAATTATTGATGAATTACTGATGAATTATTGAGGAATTATTGATGAATTATTGATGAATTATTGATGAATTATTGATGAATTATTGAAGAATTACTGAGGAGTTATTGAGGAGTTATTGATGAATAATTGATGAGTAACTAATGAATAATTGATGAGTTTTCGCATAATTTTTTCAAAACGACAAACCACACTAGGAAAATTAAACAAACCAATAATTCAAAAAGTTTCGTAATTATGACTTAAAAATTGCTAAGGATCAAAGATTTGATATAGACTGTTTATGTGAAGTTTTAAATATTAAAAACAGTAACTTTTTGAATTCTTGGCTTGTTTAAGTTTCCTAATGTGGTTTGAACCATTTACCCTGCTAGAAACGCCGCAAAGCCTCCCTTCTACAAAGCAGGATCTAGATGGTGGGGATAACGAAACGCACAATTTCTCTGGTCTTACAAATTTTGCAAACCCTCCCTCAGATGCAGAGTTAGATATTATGGAGAATATGTTTCCCCTCTTTCCGTTGGAATTCATGGCAAAGGTTGGAATTACTGAGGATATGTTCAAAGTTGATGGAGTTTTTAGTATATGTGCATGAGGGAATGGGTTACCAAGAGAGCAGAAAAGGAGCAGATGGAAGTTCTGAGTGCCCAGGCCACCATGTCAAAGTTCAAGTTCATGGAGAACAAGAAGAGAATAACAGCTGCTTATATATTTGGAGAAGACGGCACGTGACAAGGTTAAATCACTCAGACAACCACACAGAAAGCCATAGGGCAATTGGACGGCCAGGAGTCTCCCTAAAGTGCAACCCTAAGCAGGCATGTGGACCCCCCTGGAGGCGTAGGGTATGAGGTGACAGTGGAGTATGGCTTGATGAATAATTGATGAGTTATTGAGGAATAATGAGGAATAATTGATGAATAATGAGGAATTATTGAGGAATTATGGATGAATTATGGATGAATAATTGATGAATAATTGTTGAATTATTGATGAGTAACTGATGAATTATTGAGGAATTATTGATGAATAATTGATGAATTATTGATGAATAATTGATGAATTAATCATGAGTAACTGATGAATTATTGAGGAATTATTGATGAATTATTGATGAATTATTGATGAAGATCCGGTAAGCCTCTTTAAATTGGCTAAGTTGGTCGATGACACGTTTCTAGAGTTGGATGGTGACGAACTGTTAGAAGAGTGGTTCGATGCGCTTCCTCGCAAGTTGAACGAGCTGGAACCTCTCGACAAGAACGACCAGTTTCTACTGTTGCTCAAATGCTTTGAACAGTTTTGAAAAACACTGTATCTTTATTGGTTTTAGAACACGACGTGTGTCATTGGCCTTCTTATACGGAGTATTTCTGAAACCCGTGCCCTCCTTCCATGGAAGTTAATGCTGCTGTAACTTCGGAACTGAGGGAGCCTTTTCTCTCTGAGGGATTTCCAATCTGTGGAATCTTGATTAGTTTTGGCTTCGAGCGAGTGGCAAACTTGGAGTTATTGACGAATTATTGCTGTATGAGATATTTCAGTTTTATAGCTGCGTGAGTCACTTCTGTATTTCTGTCTGAATCATGGGTAATGGATGAGCTTATAGTTGTCTACGATGACCGTGCAAGTGCCTCGCCGTAATGGGGCACGAAGAGTTCAGTAGGGGTACGCCATAGCTGGGAGGATTTCTTGGACTTGGGAAACGACAGGGCTGCAAGGTCCTGTGCAAGGATCTGCTGGGCGTACCCAGCCATTCTCGGTTTTTTCCCCAATTTTCTGTCCAGACTCTCCATTGACTCCAGACTCTCCATTCACTCCAGACTCTCCATTGACTCCAGACTCTCCAGACTCTCCAGACTCTCCAGACTCTCCAGACTCTCCAGACTCCAGACTCTCCATTCACTCCGTTGACTTTGGTTCCATTGAAATTGACATTCGCAGGATTGGAAAATCTCGATAGCTTTGCTAATGCCGTGGCAGACTTTGTCTTTTCACACTTTTCTGTGCCAGTCTCTTGTGAAGTCTCTTGTGACGTCTTGTGATGTCTCTTGTGACGTCTTGTGATGTCTCTTGTGACGTCTCGGCCGCTTGACTCTTATGTCCCTCATGGTCATAGCGTGAATATGCGGCCTCCCAGGTCACCATGAACTGGTGGGTGTTGTCGATGTTCTTATAGTCGAACGGCTTGTCGGTGTGAAAAATCTCCACCTCCTTGGAAAAGTATTCATAGTGTGGGTTATACAACGAATCCTCGATAAAGTCCGATACCAATATCTTGGCCTTACGTGGCCGTGTGTTCAGGCGGGCCATCCAAACCGAGTTGGTCTTGGGGTACTTAAAACACCTGTTGGGGGTCTGTTCAGAAAATGGGTAGTTGGTGGTATTCCGGTACACATAGTCGATGAGGTGGATTTTCGATTTACAGGAGACTCGTTTTTAAGGCAATGAGACATTTCTGTATTTCTGTGTGAATCATTTCTGTATTTGTGTGAATCATTTCTGTAATCATCGTTTCTATAATCATCGTTTCTATAATCATCGTTTCTATAATCATCGTTTCTGTATTTCTGTCTGAATCATTTGTAGTTCTGTATTTCTGTCTGAATCATTTGTAGTTCTGTCAATAGGTATTCCCACCTTTGAGGTATTTCTAAGCCTCTCCACCTGAAACGGTGTTTTCAAAACTATTCAAACCAGCACGGCAAAATGTTTCGTATACACTAGCTGGTTCGTCATTGGCCCCGAGAACTCGGTAGTATGAAACTGCAGAAGTCAAAGTCGTGTGTTATCTCTATCTCCTATGATCTGTCACCTCAGTCACTTGTATTCTCTGTATTCTCTGTCATCCTGCCACTTATATTCTCACTTGTATTCTCACTTGTACTCTCACTTGTACTCTCACTTGTACTCTGTGTCCATTTAAATTGGGAAATCACAATAATCTGCTTGGGACCCTACATCTGGCCTGGAGTCTCGTAAATGATGCCTGTTTCATCTGCATGCTAAGTGATCCGTTTCGGCCCAGGAATACTCTGTTTCACCTGCAACTCTGAAAAAATAGGTCTTCACACCGGCCAATCGTGTCTCGCCATTGTTTTGCACCTAAGTGTTTCACACTTACGCGTACTCGCAGATTAACACATCTATACTCATACTTGAGTACTTGGTTTAATTAGTGTGGTCAATAGATACTGGGAGTAGTCTGTAGTATGTCAGTTGTCAGTTGTCAGTTGTCAGTTGTCAGTTGTCAGTTGTCAGTGATAACTAGGAGTAGTTGCAGTGACTACTAGTGATTAATAACTGGTGAACTTGGATATGGTAGTGTCATACAATCGCACAAAACTGTAAATATAAACTCCTCCAAATATCCTGGTAAGCACTCGGCTAATATTTCCATTTAAGGAGATATTCAGGGCTATTTGAATTACTGGGGAAGAGATGACATGTATGAAACATGTACGTCAACATAATGGTGAGCAACACTAATACATATGGATGCATTGGCTTGTGACTGGTACTTGCAGTAATTGCTACAGGATACGTGGTCCATGCTTAAAATGACTCCGTCAAACTCATAATAGGGCTTACAGAGTAAGTGGAAGTGTAACAATATGTAGTAATCATTAATGATGAATACTCGTTCTAAGATAAGCCTGACACTATCTAGATAAAACCATCACACAGTCAAATTTCGGCAACTTTAATAGAACAGCAGTTTATCTTGAATGATCATTTGAACCACCAATGATGTACTGAGTGTTCTTGGTGTAGACTACTCTTTACTAGTGAGTATGGTCATTTCTAGTTGGTAGTGAGTGTGTGCGGTAGTGGGTATTTTAGTGTGAACTTAGTGAGGCCTTGGATCATTTCTGTATTTCTGTGTGAATCATTTCTGTATTTCTGTGTGAATCTTTTCTGTATTTCTGTCTGAATCATTTCTGTATTTCTGTGTGAATTATTTGTAGTTCTGTCAATAGGTATTCCCACCTTTGAGGTATTTCTAAGCCTCTCCACCTGAAACGGTGTTTTCAAAACTATTCAAACCAGCACGGCAAAATGTTTCAAACTACACTTGCAAAATCAAACAACCAATAATTCAAAAAGATTCGTACTTATGACTTCAAAATTGCTAAGCATCAAAAATCCAAACTAATCGGTTTATGTGCAGTCGCTACTAAATATTAAAATCAGTAACTTTTTGAAGTCATGGATTGTATGAGTTTCTAATGTGGTTTGAATTATTGGGTTGTATGAGTTTCTAATGTAGTTAAATCGTTTTGAAAAACACTATCTATAGCCACCTAGCTGCGCATACCCTTTTCTCTACCTACAGTATTTTGAAAAGCATTCAAACCACACTAGCAAAATTAACAACCAATCTTTCAGAAAGTTAGGTATCCCTAAGTTGATGTGTACAGGATATCAAGGTGTTGAGAATGAGCAATGACTGACTGACTGACTGGACTGGACTGGACTAGTTTGACCTTGACTACAGCACTGTCCGGGACTAGAGCTGTGGCGTCTTTTAGATCATGGCATCTGTAAAACCAATCACTGGAAAACACTTCGTAACGCACACACTCTTCTTGGAAATGTAGTCTCCTGGAGGAATACTTGGTAGCTGGGTAGCGTAACACCATCTTGGTCTGTCCAATAAAAGACCAAGTAAAGACTTTTACGTCTTTTCTTCAACACAAAACCGTCGCCTTTAAACTCCGAGGAACGGCAGTATCAGTACTATAATGCCAGTATAATACCAGTATAATGCCAGTATAATGCCAGTATAATGCCAGTAACAACTAACTTCCATGATATCTGCTCCCCCCTCATCCATATCAATGTGGGCTACTGGTTCAATAGGGCAGCACGAGCAGGATGCATTCCTCCCGTGGTGGATGGCGTGGAGTCATTCTTCTCAGCCTTGGCCTCAGCCTTCTTGGCCTCCAGTTTCTTGATGCGCTCACGGCGTTCCTCCAATAACCGGTCGTTCTTTTCCTTCAATTTGGTCACGCGGGCCTCGGAATTGCCTCCTCCGCCTGCTGTTAGCTCCACGTTGATCTTGCGGCCTCGGAACACCGAGTGGTGCATGGCGAGCGCCTGGTCCATTTTGTTCTTGATATACGAGTTGTCACTATCGAACTCCAAAAACGCTATGCCCTTTTCCCTACGGAGCCGGATGCGGTCCGCCTGACATTTCTGGAAATGGTGCTCGATTTCGGCTTGCGTGGTGTCGTAGGGGAGATTGCCAATGAAGAGAATGTACCGTGGCCCTGCTCCATTATTAGCACCCTTGCCCTTCTTTCCACGTCTTGTCTTTCTTTTTTTGGTTCCTTCAGTGGCTTCTTCATCCTCTCTTTTCCTCTTGGCCTCTCCCTCCATCTTCTTCTCCTTCTCCTCCTTCTTCTCCTTCTCCTTCTTCTCCTTCTCCTTCTTCACATTCTTGTCACTCTTCTCCTTCTCCTTCTCACTCTGACTCTCCTCACCCTTACTCTTCTCCTCCTCTACCTTTCGCTTGGCCTTCTCGGCCTTCTCTGCAGCCCGCTCGTCCTTGCCTTTTCGGAACAGAAGCGCCTTTTGCTTCTTCTTGGATAAGTTGTCTGCGGCCATGTTGACGTGCATGCACATGGAGCGATGCTTTTTATTCTTCGCGCTGTGTGCAGGGGCTGCATCGAAAGTGGTGCCCAAGACTTCTCCATCCACATGTGCAGAAATCTTGGAATGGTCGAAATTTATATTAGCCCGAAAAGATCCGTTCGTTTTGAACTTGCATTATTCAACGGACTTTTCCTTGGTCCTGCAGATTTCAAAACCCGTACACTCTTTACATTTACACTTTCTTACTGTTTCTCACTTTTCCTACAAATAACTAAGCTGCGGTACAACCGAAATTTGGAGTTACCGGTACCAGTCCATGTTATGAAGTAATAAGCAGAAGTTTTTGACATCAGCGTCTTTATAGGTAGATCGTGGAAACTGAAGGAAGGGGTACGTCGAGAGACTTACACGAAGCCTTATGCAGAACGACTTCTTGTTCACCGAAGAGTCCAGCACTTGCCCGAATTCTTTAAGGATTGCCACAGCTTTCCTAGCATCATTTGCAAGAAAGGCAGTTAGGGGTGCACGGATTCAGTGGAGGCCCAACGGTTAGTTAATATCGTGGACTTTTAGAAACTGAAAGGAGGTTATGATACCAGAGTGCAGATAAGATTGGGGGTTCTGTGGAGGACCTGGTAGAGAAAAGAGACTTTGGAGTGTGATTAGAGAAGAAATACAGTATATTGATAAACCCACCATAGTCACAATCCTGCATATAGAGGAGCCATGAAGCCTACTCTGTCCGATTGTAACAATGGCGTTGCCGTCAATGTACGAAGTGCCAACTGGTAGATTACTTAGCACCATATGTACATTTATAGTAGGCACGGATGTTTTTTAAATAGCCAACGAGTACAGTCCAGTGGAACATATGGACCACTATTCATAAAGGTCATAGTCTCATCGAGGGAGGTAAATATTTGAGGAGTTAGACGGCAGTTTTGGGGGAAATTTTGGGGGACATTTTGGTGGACATTTTGGTGGACATTTTGGTGGACATTTTGGTGATCTCTTTTGATATTCTGTTTTGGTGATCTCTTCTGATATTCAGTTTTGGTGGTCTGGAAGTACAGCACATCTTGGTATATTCCTCCTAGAAAATATTCTGATCTATTAACCAATACTAGGCTATGGACGAGAGTTCCATCTCTTTAGACTTCAGTAACTCCACTAAAGCATTTTGACCAAAGATCTTGATATAAAGAATTTAGTTAAAGTTTTCTCAAAAGAAAAATTAGGCATGGATCTGAATGATGATATAATTATAATAACTAATTTGAAAAAAGAATTTAGCTTTATTGGAGCTAATATTAGAAAATTAAGACCTAATGCATTAGAAATAAAATATAAACAATAAGAAAAAACGATCAAATAATAAAATGATGGTTAATGCACCTATTCCTAATATTATTGACTCAATAATTGAAGTAGGAGTTTTAAAAAGAAAAAAAGATGGTAGCCTTTTATCTATGGCTAAATCTCTAAGAAATGATGAAAATATATAACGGATCCGAAAATGGATCTGTATTTGAATATACCTTAATCTTGAATACCAATACATTATTTCAATATAAGTATCAAAGATCATATGGTAATATCAGAAAAAATAAAATAAAAAAGGAAGTTCCGGTCTGGAATAAGGTAAGCATAGCCTTGAGGAGCTGGTATAGTAGTCAGGTTTTTCAAGAGCGCTCACCTTCGTTTTCTGAAATGAACTGACAATGCTCACTTTCAACAAAACTCCATCCTTCATAGTACTTTTTCAAAATGGTTCAAAGTACACTGGCAAAATGGTTCAAAGTACACTGGCAAAATGGTTCAAAGTACACTGGCAAAATGGTTCAAAGTACACTGGCAAAATAGTTCAAAGTACACTGGCAAAATGAAACAACCATAATTCAAAAAGGTTCGGAATTATGACTTAAACAAAGATTCGAAAAAAACGGTTTATATGAAGTCTCTGTTAAATATTAATAACACCAACTTTTTGAACTCTTGATTTGTAAATTTCCTAATGTGGTTTGAAACATTAAGTAGTGCTGGCTTAAACACTTTTGAAGAACACTGTAAACAGAAATCTGGTACAGTTCTATGGGAAAGAATAGTTGTGTAGTACTACACAATAAGCTAAAAGCTATATGGTGAGTAGATGGGGATATGCACATCTAGCATTTCTTCTCCATCAATACATTCAGTATTTTCAAAGCCTTTTATTTTCAACCTCGATTTTAGTATATATTAATAGACAGGGATATGTAAGTTGTACCTTATAAAACCAAAGTCCTAGACGAGGTGCGAATTGGGTTAAAGCTTTTCGCACACTGTTAACCTGCACATAACATCTCCTTGGTCTGCACATAACATCTCCTTGGTCTGTACATAATGCCTCGTTGGTCTGCACATAACTCCTCCTTGGTCTGCACATAATGCCTCCTTGGTCTGCACATAATTCCTCCTTGGTCTGCACATAACATCTCCTTGGTCTGCACATAACTCCTCCTTAGTCTACATACAAGGCTTCTACAAAGTACCTTGGCTCCGTACATGCTAGGTACTCGTTGACATTTACATACCCTTTTGCATATACACCCTTTTACAACAGCATAATTTCCCAATGTGATTGGATCAATGGTTATGTTTGTTAATACATTTATACCTTACTAATACTTTGCTTATTGATGCCTCAAAGAGAGGACCGGAGTGGCTTATATAACTTTGAGTCTTTGACCCTCTGAGCCAGTCTTCAGTCACCCACTGAGCTAGTCTGTCTTTGACTCTCACTGTCACTCACATACTTAGTCTGTCGGTCACATACTTAGTCTGTCGGTCACATACTTAGTCTGTCGTTCAGTCGTTGTCGTTCACTCGTTGTCGTTCACTCATTGCCGTTCACTCACTAACTAGCTCGCTCGTTGTCGTTCACTGAACATGATAAGGATTGTTCCAGAACAAAATGCCACGATGGCTGTGACACGGAATGGCTATTTCTACATCCGACAGAGTAGACTTCATGAATCCTTTCTAGGCAGGATCCTGTCTATCGTGGATCTAACATCTAGTACAGTCTTTTTCAAATGATTCAAACCAGCGCCGCAAAATCTTTCAAACCATACTTGCAAAATTAAACAATCATAATTCAAAAAGGTTCTTACTGATGACATAAAAATTGCTAAGGGTCAAAGATTCGAAAATAACTGTTTATGTGAAGTCTCTACTAAATAATACAAACAATAACTTTTTGAATTATTGGCTTGTTTAAGTTTCTTAATATGGTTTGAAACATTTTGGCGCTCTGATCTGAATACTTTTAAAAAACACCGTACACTGATTGTTGAGCTTTATCATAAACCCTCGCATAATCTGGAACTGTTATGACGTTGGCCTCCAATAACTCTCTTAAGTAAGGTGCTTCGGTGTTCATCTTAGATCGCTTATATTCTTATCTAAACTAGACATCAGTGATCTATTCTCACAATTGGTACCCTTTCAAAAATGACCGGGATCCCTGATATATATAGTTCTCCTTAGAATCCATTCCTGCATTCTATCCGGAGCTCATCCCTTATACACAGGATGCAGCCTTCGGAACGTCATACAGTGTCATGTATGCTTAGTAATACACTCATCATGCACACTGCCCTGTTTCATCTGCACACTGTATTCACAGACACATGTGAGCCTGGCCCATCTGCCCAACTCAGTGTTTTCACTCTGTACTGCAGATAGTACGGATCGTCATATACTGCACACAATGATTCTCACGCCTCAAAACTTCAACACTTAGTACTATAGACACAGAGATAGTCACACTCTTCGTATTAGTATAGATATAGTCAAAGTCAAAGGTCTGGATATTGTGTAGTGGTGGAAACAGTCATCCTGATAGTCCTAGACATCATAGATTTGAGTAGGTTTGAGAGTTTTTGAGTAGTTTTTGAGTAGTTTTTAGGTAGTTTTTGAGAGTTTTTAGGCCTATCCTTGTACTCTCAAAGTCCATCTCTTCTTGTTTTGTAATGTTCTATTCGCCACATCTCTGATCCTTATACATCCTAGAAGAGTCAACCTCACATCTTCTAGCATCTTAGGGGTGCACCCAGGATCTTAGGCTTCTAGAATGGTCCTTCTTCATCATATCTGCAATGTATCCGCAGTGCAAACACTCCATGCCGTCAATGAAATGGCTAAGAATTAACCCGCTGGAGCAACTCGTCGTAGTCCTCTTTTAAAGTGCTGTAGGCATCCGAAAGCTTGTCGAATTGGTGCTGGAGCTGGCTGGTACCAGAGCGTCCTGCATCCACCGCCTTGACCCGCATCTCCTGCGATGCTTTCATTTGCAACCAGCTGGCGAAATTTTCGGGTTTTTTTGGTGGCTCCGATAATTGCATCACAACCGTATGATCAAGCGGATCGGCGGACTTTAAAACCCGCTTGAGAGGCGGGATCATACGGTGCTGGGGCCGCTCATTGGTGGCTGTTATGAGCCCCGCACGGTTGCAAATCCCCACCTGCACATAGGCTATTCCCAGTCGACAAGCTGTGAATGACTTCACCACCTGCCGGGTAACCACGTCCGCCACGAATACTCGCCCTGTGCTGTCGCTGCTCACAACATACATGCCATCCATCGAAAGGCCGAGCGCCGTAACTGAACACTGGGTTTCATCGGACGTCACGTGATGCACGAAAGTCTCCGCCATATCCACGTCTTCTTGGAGAGTTACGATTTTGCCATTCCCGCCAACCGCCTCGAGCACGTGACTATAGGGGTTGACCACGTAGAGGGGGATTTGACGGACCCGGCCATCTTGGGTGCCTGCATACAACGCCCTCCCGGCTGCGTCCTGCAGGATACACTGGACGGGGCTGCCCACCACGAAGGTAGTTAGTAGCCTTTTCCCCACCACGTCGTAAATGCGAATGGTTCCGTCGCTTGAAGAGGAACACACCCGTACATCGGCGCCGGATCCGTACACCTTCACGCACGTGACGCCCAACACGTGGTCGGCGTACGATATCGGCCGGACACCTTCCTGTTCTGGCCTAACAAGTTCGTGGGTGCGCCACACATTGACCCTGGTATCCAAACCACCCGTTACCAAGAAATTACCACATTGGGAAAACTCCATCGCCGACACTTCCTGGTAATGCGCATCCTTAACACACACCAAGTCACCCAGCGCCAATTCCCATACATAAAGCCGTCCGCTTTTGGAACCACCGGCCAAGAGCCACGGTGTGCGGTACGGAGGTTTATTGGTGTCATTTTCGGTGGCGGGATATGGCGCTATGGCCAAACACGTGAGTTGTTCAGGCACAGCAAAGCGTTGGTCCACACCTTCTTTTCCCCACGTGTAGCACGTGACGGCGGCCTTATCATTGGCGGCCACAAAGAGCCGTTCTCCCTGTCCGAATCCGGTAAGTGCTGCACCATTGACAGGGCACTGGGCCTGGCGAAAGGTGGTGTAGTGGTGTGACTTCTGGATGGACAGCACAGCCCCGAGCGATTCCTGGGCCTGCTTGTCTGCAGGATCCCCTATTGTCACATAAAGCACCAATTCGTCCATTTTTGCTGACGGTGATGGTGGTTTGTATGAATATTTTATGTGTGGAAATATGTAAGTGGATGTGAGAAGATGCGATGCCGTGGTGTACGGGTGGGAGATGCGCAGCGCAGTGTTCCTAACCTTCAACCTCTATGTAAAATTAAATTAGAGTTTACTGATGGATCCATCCACCATACTTATCTCCTTAAGCCCCTTTTATTTAACCTTCATTTTGGCGGGGTATCAAAACTCACTTCTTTTACCCATTATCTTCATAATGTGTGCAATTTAATGGGCAATCCAGACCCAATTTATATGTAATGGGATTGGGAAAGAGAATCAGTGTAAAGAAGTACAAGGGGCATAGAATGAAAGGGGAGTATTGATAGTAAATTTATATTTTCAAAACACATTTCCGTCATGATTCATCACAACCATTCGCTCTAAAAGCACCAACAAGTACCTAGAATGTACGGACTCAAGGTACTTCGTAGTGTTACAGCTCGTGCAGGACTTGGGCTTTATAAAACAAAGTTAATTCAGTTGCATATTCCAATACTATAATAAAAATGTGTTCGAGGGATCGCTGAGGATTCATCTAATCAGGCGGATCTGCTACTTTTATATACTTCGTACTGCGTCGGGTAACCCTTGAGGGATTTCTTGAAACACTCGGCCACAGGATTTGAAACTTCGCAATGTTTCACATTGACCCGGAGAAGTCCTTATCAGGAGTTCTCCCTGGTGCGGGCATATCGCATGCGTCCTCTTGCATGGAGCCTAGCGCGCAGTATTAAGTCTCCTTGAATCCTAAGCTACCCCATCATATTCATGAGGGCTTCACATCATCATATTCATGAGGGCTTCACCCTATCATATTCATGAAGGATTCCCACCATCATACTCACGAGTGCTTCACCCTATCATATTCATGAGGGTTTCATATCATCATATTCATGAGGGCTTCCCACCATCATATTCATGAGGGCTTCACCCAATCATACTCCTGAGTGGTATGGTTTGAGACTGAGCCTAAGCTAAGCCTAGTTAGAAGAATCCACCCACACTAAATACTCAATTCTAGTGTTCGTAGGATTTTTCCTAACACGTAGATGCATTGGATGCAGACCAACAAGGCATTATGGGCAGGTTACTGGTGGTTCCATCTGTTGAGGGATTCCATAAAGTCTTGCATAGACTGGAACGCTTATGCTGTTTCTTCTGATGAGTGTTAACAATTCTGGTGCCGTAGTGCTCATTGTTTGTTTGTCTTCTTTACTTGTGCGACGTTTAATGTCTGTCTTGTGGTTTGTTTCGATATTCCAGAGATGAGCGAGATCCCATCTTTATATACCACGTTACCATAAATTCCGTTCTCCTGAACTGGACTTGTTCAGTCGGTCACTGGTCACTGGTCACTGGTCACTGGTCACTGGACACTGGTCACTGGTCACTGGACACTGGACACTAGTCACTGGTCACTGGTCACTGGTCACTATTCACTGGTCACTAGTCACTGGTCACTGGTCACTGGTCACTACTCACTACTCACTACTCACTATTCACTACTTACTATTCACTACTCACTACTCACTACTCACTACTCACTATTCACTACTCACTACTCACTACTCACTACTCACTATTCACTATTCACTACTCACTATTCACTATTCACTATTCACTACTCACTACTCACTATTCCTCAATGTAATTCTTCTACCGTAACTCTCGTCCTTTCTATTTCCTTACCTATCTCTAACTATTTCCAACTTCATTCTCATCTCCTCTTCCTCTAGCTCCACTTCTCTATACCGATAACTCATAACCTCTATTCTCTATACTCTACTCACATCCTCTCTGACACGCACCCAGGTACAATGACCAGAGCACAAGTGGTCCTCATATCTCTTGAACAAATGCATAAATGGTTCTACTTTAGAAATTTATAGATCTACTCTATAGACCACTATACTACTTATACTCGCCCCCACGTTTAAATACTTATTGATGCTCTTTGTGCTTTCCCTTTGTCTCTATATGTATAACTGGTATGACTC
The DNA here is from genome assembly GCA_002374735.1 of Metschnikowia sp. 13-106.1. Classification (NCBI taxonomy): domain Eukaryota; kingdom Fungi; phylum Ascomycota; class Pichiomycetes; order Serinales; family Metschnikowiaceae; genus Metschnikowia; species Metschnikowia sp. 13-106.1. The sequence goes on from NLAL01000140.1 coordinate 42,836, forward strand.
GGCTATAGGATATTATCATCATCATTCTTTGCCCTCGCCATGAAAACCACTCACTTGGTCTTGGCTTTTCTGGTATTATCTACAGCCTCTGCAGTCTGGGAACCTATATGCTAAAGTCAATGGCATTATGAATCCAGTGACCACCTCCAAACTACCCAGCCTTAACTATCTTACTGTTGATGTTCCCGCATTCCTCGCATACCCAAGTTGACTTTTGAAAAAGGTATTACTAGCCATGAAAATCTCCACAATGAGTAAAGTTTGGCATTTCATATCCAAGTGCGGGAATTTCAACGGTTTTTCTTCCATTTTAACGGTTTTTCTTCCATTTTAACAGTTTCTCTTCCATTTTAACAGTTTCTCTTCCATTTTAACGGTTTTTCTTCCATTTTAACAGTTTTTCTTCCATTTCAACGGTTTTTCTTCCATTTTAAGAGTTTTTCTTCCATTTTAACAGTTTTTCTTCCATTTTAACAGTTTCTCTTCCATTTTAACAGTTTTTCTTCCATTTTAACAGTTTCTCTTCCCTCGTTATCCCAAAAACGTCTTACCCACACCCATGCTTGGAGATTACGAAGGACTTGCCCATATTCATTTACTGTGTGCGCACGTGAGCCAGATCACCCACAACTAACCAGTGAAGCAAAATCAGGCCAGTTTCATAATGGTTAGAATATTGATTATGTTAGTTAATGTCGGTAGTACAAATCTATTCATGTCAAATACCCCCATTATATTTTTGTCTCTTATTATATCACTTCAATTCACTGGCTATATAGAGTGGTTCACATACAGTACCAGTCTATATCTAGTAGTCTTTATCTAGTAGTCTTTATCTAGTAGTCTATATAGAGTAGTCTTTATCTAGTAGTCTATATCTAGTAGTCTTTATCTAGTAGTCTTTATCTAGTAGTCTATATCTAGTAGTCTATATAGAGTAGTCTTTATAGAGTAGTCTTTATCTAGTAGTCTCTATAGAGTAGTCTTTATCTAGTAGTCTCTATAGAGTAGTCTTTATCTAGTAGTCTATATCTAGTAGTCTTTATAGAGTAGTCTATATAGAGTAGTCTATATCTAGTAGTCTATATCTAGTAGTCTATATAGAGTAGTCTTTATCTAGTAGCATGTTTAACCCATAACTCTGTCCAACATTTACTCTAATGGTTCAATACTGCCAAACGACTAGTATGACATATAGTGTTTCAGAGACCCAGACTGCAGGGCCAGTAGAAGTGCTTCGTCAAAATCAATACTATACTACACTTTTGTTGTATATTGGGGTATATGTTTTTGGTCTACTCTACTACTCAAAAAGAGGAGTAGCCTAGTGGGTATGGCCTGCGGTCCCTAAGAACAGATAGAGTAATAAATAGTCTACTTCGTCAGTCGATAGCTAGAGGTTTGAAGCCCTAGGTACAAGCTGAAACAGGTATATATATACGGTTTTAACGGCCTAGGTATTGCACTATCTACTACTCCTACGTGTCCATCGACTCACGTAGTATCTATTCCACTGTCTAAGTTAGAAACTCGTCAAAACGGTTGATACGTTTTCATTATTCTATTCCTTGAAGATTACCCAGAAGAGGAATCTGAGTGACTTATATATCTTTTGAAGTGAAATCGTGACTTGAAAATTCTTCACATAACAATAGTGATGATTGTTCAACCACATCAGACAGCTCATCATTGTACGAAGAACTAGATGGCCAAGTAGAAGGCCTTATACAATTGTCATTGTCATGATAAGAGGTAGTGGATTCAAATTACCACAATACGTAGAGCACTATTTGTTCAACAATTATAGTAGAGCATTAGTGCAGTAGTGTAGTGTAGTATATAGTATGTAGTATGTAGTATATAGTATATGGTATATAGTATGTAGTATGTAGTATATAGTATGTAGTATATAGTATGTAGTATATAGTATATAGTATATAGTATATAGTATGTAGTATATAGTATGTAGTATGTAGTATGTAGTATATAGTATATAGTATATAGTATATAGTATGTAGTATATAGTATGTAGTATATAGTATGTAGTATGTAGTATGTAGTATATAGTATGTAGTATATAGTATATAGTATATAGTATATAGTATATAGTATGTAGCATACAGTATATAGTATATAGTACACAGGTGAAGGGTTCAAATGGTCATGGTTAGGACCGGACAGCATAGGCTTCATAATACCTCTATGGACAGAGCACTGCCTAAAATGAATTGATCGGTCTTCTAGACATAGTCCAACACCACTATATCCTAGTCCAGTATTTATGTAGTGTTCATGAAATGGATATATTGGATTAAGCTAATGAATTAGTCGATATGTGAAAGTGCAACTTCAGTCTTCAAAATTACCACTTTAATACTTGCTGCTACCACCAACATCTGTACTAGAGACGGTTCCACTCTTTTTCCGTATCAAGCTTACACACCACCTCCACCCCTGACTTCTTAGGAAACAAGCAAAGATCATTTTTATATCTTGTAACCAATAAAAATGAACTAAAGTCATGGAATATGTAGAAAGAATGATTATGGGAGTGTATACAAGACTATACTAGAGCATACTAGAGTATGTTGAAAACCAGCAATGAAAAGAGCACACTCTGATAATCGCGGGTGGCTGGTTAGCCAGCCACCTGTTTTCCTGCGGCAATTAA
>NLAL01000105.1:0-57208 GCA_002374735.1 Metschnikowia sp. 13-106.1
ATGACTAACTACTAATGACTTATGATGACTAGTGATGGTTAATTAAATACTAATGACTTGATTTCGAATGACTGGAAAGCAGGTAAAGGTGTTGAACTAATTACAAAAACTTATGACTAGGATGTCCACGATAAGAGTTTCAATGACTGCATAATTAATGACTACGATTTGAATGACACGAAATTCAGTAACTAGAAATTGCTAACGTCCCAAGTATTTCAGACTTAATACAGGTTGCTGTAAGAATTAAAAGAGAAATTTAAGATATTGCTTACTGTGCACCAAGGCACTACTATGCTATATTCAGACACATTAAACCGGTGTAAAAAGCCTAACTTCCATCATGTGTAGCTTTGACGGGACAATAATGATACTCAAGATTGATTACTACTAGGTTCTGAAATCTGGTATTCTCTGCTTAGTTCGCGTGGTGCACCTGGGAAAAGCGCCGTCTTAAATATCTCCTCCTTTAAGGTCGGGTCAACACCTTTTGATNAAATCCCTGTATTCTCTGCTTAGTTTGCGTGGTGGGTATATTGGTATATTAGTAGATTAGTAGATTACTATATTACTATATTACTATATTACTATATTACTATATTACTATATTACTATATTACTATATTACTATATTACTATATTACTNTGGTATTCTCTGCTTAGTTCGCGTGGTGCACCTGGGAAAAGCGCCGTCTTAAATATCTCCTCCTTTAAGGTCGGGTCAACACCTTTTGATACCTTGATTTGTCCTTCCAGAAGCCGTCAGCCATGACCACCTACCACCAATTCTATAATCTGTTACACAGGTTCAGGATAGGTATTAATTATCAACCTATGTTTTAGTATATTGGATATATAGGGATATGTAAAAATATTGTACCTTACAAGACCGAAGTCTTGCATGAGGTGCGAAGTGGGTGAAAACTCTTCACCCACTAATAACCTGCACATAATGCCTTCATTGGTCTGCATACAATGCATCGGCGAAGTACCTTGACTCCGTACTTGCTAGGTACTCGTTGACAGATTGATTTACTATTAGGTACTGGTAAATATGCTAGTAGATGAAAGCTATGTAAGTTTATCTACTATAGGACCTGGTACTTAAATGACGGTGTTTAACAACTTTATAAATATGTAATGAATAGCCAAGGTGAAAATTAAAGCAAGAAGTAGATTGATATTCTCACTTCTAACCTTTTCTTGACCATAATTTATAATCGTCTTGACTCCCACTCCACCTTTTAAAAACACATTTCAACATCTCCCCGTATTACTCCTCTTGCATTCTTTTACTCATTTTGGGCCTCACGAATGCGCTTATTCTCAATCAACCGCAACAAATTCCGCAACAACATCGCAATGGTCACTTTTCCGATCGATGGCACATACAATCCTGCCTTATCCTTAATATCGTCATTGAAGTTCTTGGCACTGGAGAAATTGATCACCGTAGTGCCGTTGGCGATTTTCTCCGTGGGAAATTTATAGTTTTCCGAAGGAACTCCCGTGATCACGACATCACATGACTCGGCAATTACCTCCGGCCGGTACTGCAGGTACTCGAGGTCCTCCACCTTGTGTCTCTGCATAGACAAATCGTCTCCTCTCGTGTATTTTTGGACATTGTCGATATCGGCGGAATACACTGTGGCACCGTCATTGGCCAAAAGAGCAGCCAACGGCCGTCCCACAATTTCCAGTCGGTTGACCACCAACACTTTTTTCCCATACAACCGGTTTCCGTAGGGCAAGTGTTTGTTGTAGATACCCAAAAATTCAAGGATTTTCACCATGGCAAGCGGCGTACATGGGAGAATGGACTTTTGCTCGTTGACTGGAGCATCCAAAAATCGGACATTATGGTAGAGGTTACGGTAATAAAGGAAATTCAAGCCCTCCACGTCTTTTTCCGGCAGAATAAGCTGCTGGAGGTACTGGTCTTGCTTATCGCCAAATACAGGGAAGTACACCATGATTCCATGCACTCCCGGGTCCCTGTTGGCCTCGATGAGGCGGGCCTCCAAGTCATTCTTGCTGATTTCCACCAATTGGTACGAAAATCCCAACGATTCACACGTCTTCTCTGTCCAGCTGGCATACATCTTACCTGCAGGGTCGTCGTTAGCTAGCAAGCCCACGAGTTTGGGCTTTTCGGGGAGCTGGGCCACTTGCTGGGTGATTTCATCCACATATGGCTTGGCAATGGTGGATGCAAGAAACGTTCTTCCGGGCCGCGACATGGTAGATAATTGTATATGGTATGAGGTGAGATTTGAATTGGTGTAAAAAATTTGGACTTTAGGGTTCTTGATGTTTGGTAGGTGTAGGTAGAGATCAGATTAATTAGCACTTATTATGGAGTGTATACGCACGGTGCGGTCAGATGAGGTCAGGCGGTCACGTGGGCAGGTCCTATCATTCTGTAAATTTATGGCCTGGTAGAGTAAAAATACAAGAAAGTTTTTCTGTGTTATTATGAACTATGCTCTTGGTTTATGGATTTCGAGTGGTGTTCACTAGAAAATTTGTAACAGTGTAGAAGACCTGGTTCCTGATTGGATGTATCAGAAAAAAATAGAAAGGGTCTACCTCTACAAGACAAATCATCCCTTGATGATAACAATAGCATGTACAATATATTTTGTTTTTTTTCCTTCTTAATTAGAGTCAAAATTTTTTCAATTGGAATAGTTCCCTATTCAGGTAATACCAATAGCCTTGTCTAAGCTTATTGTCCTCTCGATTAGGTCTTTAATGCGGAACGTACCTTATCCTTCTCATATTACTATAATGAGCTGATTAATACTGTTTGATTGTGTAAATGAATTGTACTGTTACTATAATATACTACACGGACATAATATGATACGGTACGATATAATACTTGTATTGTGTCTGGTGATGCATGATACTAGTACTGTACTGATATTAAACTGCACTTGTAATGGAAATTATATAAAACGGAGTTTATATCAATTATATTGAATAGAAAAATATGAAATAATATTTCACTGATAAAAAATGAATTTTGTATATTTTATTTTGATATGACAAGTTACTGTAGTATTCAACTGTATATACTCTTGGCTGCGCGACTCGTACTATCTCAGATAGGATACAATGTGTGTGAAAATTCAATGTGCATAAAGAAGCCATGTGTAGGAAATATATAACTGTATGAGCGGCTAAAGAAATACACATCTGGAAATCAGCTCTTCTATAGACTGAAAAGACCGTCTCTACTACTAAGGCAGAACAATAGCCTTGTCTTAAGCCTGTAAACTAGTTGCAGGATAGTTGGAGCAAATTACATTAGAACAGAAGAGCATTATTGATTATGTATGAATCGAGGTGTCTATATCTTTGGGATGCACATGGATTAGATACTCTGGCCCACAAAAGAACAGCTAAAAGAATCACCGATAAGGGGAAATAGTTGATCCATCAATCTAGCCATGAACTTTTTCGGTTAATCATTTTTGGTCATACATCTAATTTCAACCAACACCATTAACGATACTAACCGTGCTACATTAATTGTACTGTAGTAAATATACTGCACTAATTGTGACATTACTGTACTACTTATAAGCTGTAATGGGTGGTTTACTATGCTGTATATAGTGTACTAATAACAGTTAAGTCGCTGCCCCGAAGAATGATGCGGTGTGTATGTTGAGGCCCTTGAACCCTTGGATGATTTAAATTATGGAAAGCGCACCAAAGTCCAGCCAGGCAAAAAAGACATGATTATTGCAGGTATGGCCAGCCTAGCCAAATGATAGTTCACAGAAGTCACTGCATACTCGTGACTGCAACTTGCACAGTGACTGTTAGTGCAGACCCGAGTACAAGCTCTTCCAGATAAAGGCCTCACTCAACATCAACTCAATGTCCTTCTCCGTCCATTGTGCCGTTGGAGGGCTTTGCAAAAACAAGAGAATGTCCTGAAAATCCTTTTCCTTCAAGTCGGCACTAAACTTGATCAAAAATGCCGCACACACATACACATGGAAATGGCTAAATCCGAGGGGCGTCTCGCTCAAGTAAGTATCCCACATTCGGATGATGAGTTCGATGGACACTTCTCGCATGAGCAAGCAGTTCATCCAGCGAAACGAAAATTGGATGAATTCCACACCTTCCAGTTTCAAATGTTCCAGAAGCGGCTTATCAATGCGCTCAATTAAAGTCTGCAACTCGCCCACCTGCTTGAGAATCCCCGGCTGCTCGTGGATGTAATTATCGGTGATGTTGTCCAAAAGCCGCGAAATACACCAGTACGAGTCTGCCTCAATGAGATTGATGACTCTTTGCGAGATCCGGCTCGGGTCAAAGGTCTCCCACAGCAAGCTGAGGAGGTCGGAGCCGTTATATAGCGCGTGCTCCAGCTCGTCAGTCCCAGATTCGTCAAGATAACCGGGTATAAAAAGGTACGAGTCGTCGGGGCCGTTCTCGTGTTCCTGTATATGCTTTCTTTGGAGCTGCCACAAATAGTTCTGGAGAAAAATTTGGTAGAACGGCGTGCAAAGGTCGTTGATGCCCTGCACATACCCTGATGCCGGGTGTCGAACTGCCCATAGGTACAAAATGCGCTTTAAAGACTTCTGAGTGGTTGCAAAAGAGTACAACTTGAGCGTAGGATGTGTTCTTTTCACGTCAATGTTGATTTGGTGATAGAGTTGTTTTTCCTTATTAATGGTGTTTTCTTTGTTGGAGGAGTTAACGTTTGGATCCGGTGAAGATGCCGAGCTCTGGCTTTCTAGCGCACTGAAGTTGTTGAGCCCGTCCAAATACTCCATTCTTTTGCGCTTCAACGTCAGGTACTGTCGAGACTTGTTGGTGGGCAAATATCCAAGGAGCAACTGCCACGTGATTGCCCGTAGCTCGGCCGGAATACCGTTCCAGGCCAATTTGCGTAAATCACCGAGATTTATCGTGGATTCTTCGCTCAAAAGCTTGGAGATCTTAGAGAAACGTAGATGTAAGCGATTGGCGAGCTGCACCTCTAGATTGGCCTTCATTTCCTGCAGATCCACGGAAACCCGGGTTTCTGGGGCCTGAAATATGAGGTCCGGGTGAAGCAGGTCCACAATACCGGGGTTAGCGCCCGTGCGGAAGTTCAGCCCCATTCCGGAGATGTCAGTGCCATGCAGAGTCCTCTTTTCCCGGGTCTTTTCCGGTATGATATTTTCCGGCTCCAATTGGGCATCCCAATCGTCATCAGAATCGGTGTATTTCGGCCTGCTGCTTGAAACCTGCCGAGATAAGCTTTCGGAAGTGATATTTCGAGAAATGGAGAAGGGAGTCGGCAGAGGCAAGGTGGAGCGGGAGTCGGACCGAGAAATTGCCTGTTTGGGAGATGTACCGCGGCCGTTGGCTCCACTCGAAACGGCCCTCCCTTTACCTCTAGACACGTGGTCGGCATAAGCATGGCCTCTCTGGCCAGGTGAGGAGTAGTCATAGGCCATGTTGCCGTATATGTCGGAATTCACCCGTTTGTATGAGTCTGTATCGGCGGAAATAGGTGGTTTTTTGCCCGTAAGAGAAAGATTCTTGAGAAACGACAGGAGATGCTTGCCTTTGCCGCCGCTCTCGCCGAAAATGAACTCATTGTTGTGAACTTGCGACATTTCTTTAGGCATGGTACGCTGACTGTGCTGGTTATGAGTTCTGATTCCTAGGCCTTCGATCGAATCAAACACACGAACTATCGCTATTTAATTTTGTACAGTTCAAAGCACTCCCTCCTTGTACTTCTCGACTCAGGCACTTCTGGTAATAGTATTTCTTGGGTATGGCGCTTCCTAGCACTTGTTGTACTTGATGATTCTTAGGTATGCAGTACTTAACACTTACTAGCACTTTCAAGGGAAAGTAAGTCTTTTCTCTTAATTCGAATTTTTATCGTTGATCTGGTCACCTGTTCTGTGTGGTGTATAGATGGGGGTGTCTCAGGATAAGGTGTCTGAGGTTAAGGTGCTGTATAGGATGGTGTACGGAGTAGTGTACTGATTGAGTAGTGTACTGATGTATCTGTATGGTGGTGTGGGTGCACTATGAGAGTATACCACGTCCAGCTTTGCAAATTCTGGTTCTGGGAACTTTAGATGAAAAGAATGCTTGGTGTGGAGCAAACGCTGGAGCTATACGAGTGCAGTGCGAAACCGCACGCATAACAGACCAACAGACTGCTGCTATACATGCGACATTTGTTTACTGCGACATTGCGACATCCTCATAGCAAAACAATAACATTCACGACATCCATCAAATTTAAATGTTTTTGATTTGGGGATGCTTGCCTATATTATAGTGATTACCACTTCTTCCAGTTGCAAGCTGCAAATTTTCAGTCATACCCCGATCGAAATTGCCTAAACGGGTAATTTTCCGGACCCCACTTTTCACCATCTGCAAAGTAATTAATCCAGCTTCAAATAAAAATATTTTAAGCTATTTAGTAAGCAAGTCAGAATAAAATATTAAATTGCTCTCTGGATTTTGCATTGGTGTATTTAGTACTTTCAACTGAAATGAAGGATTATATGCAGTCTTTAGGGCCGCACTTCATAGAACATCTACTTGATCACAATAAAAATTGATAACTAGAGCGCAAAAAAATTCTCTGTTAATTTTAAACTGCAGTCTTTTCTTAATAATAAATGAAAAAAAATCATTTAAAGATGCATGTTGGATTTACTAATATACCTAGATAGATAAAAGAGCATAGGATAAATTTAACCTTTTAGAAAAAAAAATCTAGGACTTAGTAGTATTGACCGTGGTGTAATTTTTGATCTAGAGCTCTTGAAATACAGTTAATAAAAAAATAGTAGTAGTAGAAGTACAAGTACAAGTAGAAGTAGTAGTAGCAGTAGAAGTAGTACTAGTACTAGTACTAGTAGTAGACTAACAGTAGGGTAACAGTAGGGCGCTACATAACTCTATGTTCGAAGCGAGAAAATGGGTTCCGGATTCTCTGATCTTTTACTACGTATAGTGGATCCAACATCTAGGCCTTTATCTGTAGAGTCAATTACGTTAGAGAAGCAAAGCCTTAATTGTGGGTTGTGGTTTTCAGACCAAGCCTAGAACCTTAGTAATCTAGTGTCATAAAATGCAAATATTCAAATAGTTGAAACCCTACAATCTCACAATCTTCTTTAAAGTGATATAAGTTACTTCCCCTAACTTGTATCACAGTAGTGACCTTTAATTATTCTAGAATGTATCCCAGAGCGTCTATTCTACACGTCAACATAAGATATCAAAACACCAATATCAATGATTAGCTACACCTTGTATCAGAGATTATCTACTTCTATGAAGTCAAGTCTACTTGGAGATCTCGCCCTTGACCACGGTAGATCCACGCTTCATCTCTCTACCGGCCAAGTGCAAGGTACCGTTTTGAGTGATGTTCAAGAGAATCTCAATCTTGGAGTTGGGCTCCAATCCGGTCATAGCCAACTTGGCCAACAACTCGCCTGGCTTGTACACGACCTCACGCTTGACCTCAGGTTCTTCATCAGAATCGTCGGATTCAGCATCGGAGTCTGGTTGAGCCTCCACCACCGTCTCCTTGACAGTTCTTTGTCCTTCATACAACTCGAAGCCAACATCTGAGCTGCTGCCGTTGGTCACCTCTACGGTTCTCTTGATGGGGAAGGAGGTCTGGGCAGCCAAGATGGTGTGGAAGTTGCCTTCAGCATCCTTGAAACCAATTGGCTTCTGGAGGTGCTGGGTGTTGATAATCACAGGAGAAAGCGACTCCTTGATTTCATCATGATCAAAAGACTCCACAAGAGCAGCCTTTAAAGCTGCTCCCTTGGTGGACAACTCCTCTGGGTTGGTAGCACGTGGGTCTGTGGAAGGTGCCACGATCTTGGTGGTCTCAGGGAACACGTACTGGAAGTTCTGGGCCAACTTGACCACATTGGAACATCCTCCCACAAGAAGAAGTGTGTCGATGTCCAAGGCTTCCAAACCTGCTTTGGCCAAAGCCTTGTCAATGAACGCAGTCATGTCGCTCAAAGGCTTACGAGCAGCCAACTCAAAGCGCAAGCGGTTGATGTTGGAAAGGAAATCGTAACCTTCAGCCAAAGACTCGATGGAAAACGACGAGGACTGCACATTGGACAAGGTCTTTTTAGCCACGATGGCCTCGGCCTTCAACTTGGCCATAGACCGTGCGTTTTTGCGAGGGTCCACCTTGTACTTCTTCTCAAACTCCTTACAGAAGTGCTCGGAGATGGCATCGTCCAATTGCTCACCACCGAACTTCTCGTGCGCCGTAGCCAAAATCGTCATAATTCCTCCACGCACAGAAATCACAGCAGCATCCGACCGGATTCCACCAAAATCTCCCACAACATAGATCTTATCGTCTTGCAAGCAGTCGTGGTCACGGGTGCTGTAAGCAGTCAAGTGAGCCAACAACGCAGCGGAAGGCTCATTGATGGTCTGGATCACCTGGAGTCCTGCATCTGCAACAGCTTTCTCCAAAACATCCTTCTGATGCTCGGAGAAATTCGTGGGCAAGGCTAAAACGGCCCGTTCCACCTTGGTTCCCAAATAGTCCTGAGCAGCACTTTTCAACTGCTTGAAATGTCTCGTGGTAACCTCCTCCACGCTCACAAGCTCGGTGCGGCCTTCTTCACGCACAATATTGTAGCCCACTCCTCCGTCAGGAGTCTCCACTGGCGTGGCACCTGCAATGGCCACGGAAGCATCGATCTCAGCAAACTTTTTGCCCAAAAAATCCCGGAAGTTTATGATGGTGTTCTTGGGGTTGCGCACTAATTGTGCTGCAGCTTGGGCACCGTGGTACTCATCGGTTCCCACATACGACAAAACAGAGGGGATTGCTCTGTCTCCGTCGGGGTTGGCGATGACATCGACCTTGCCATCTTGGTTGGCGACGGCGATGGACGACGAGGTGTTACCGAACGTGATACCAATTACGCTAGACATAGTGAATATGAGATGGAGACTTGAAAGATGAGATTTTTTCTATGACATGGTGCACGGGTGTGATGCGCAAATTGCACCCACTGGAGCCCCAACTGTAGAGGAATATGTGTTCTTTTTTAAAAAATAACTTGTATGTATGTCTAAAAGTTTTGAATTAGGAAAAAATAAATATGTATAAGGCAGTTGAATGGAAAATATAAGTGTATATAGGGAATGTTTACAGTTAAAAACCATGGGCGTGCCCGGATTTAATCGAATGCAGCCAAGGAAACCAACTTAATAAGCAAAGTTTGTTTAGATCATGGAAGTTTAGATTTGCCAGGCATGTTTCGGTGGAAAATTATTAAGTCCGAGATTTTGCTAGAGTTTTGTTAGGTGCTCGGTGGGTAGTACACGACCCCCATGTGTATAGATATAGCTTACTGCTACACACACAAGAGTCGAAGAAAAGTTTGCTAGAGAATAAAACTAGGTAATTACTTTAGATAAAGGCTCAAACATGTCAAGACTATGAAGAGACTTTACTTTACGTAAGACAAAAACTATAGTACCCTAACGAGGCTCTCAATTACCATCCAAATCAAGACTTATTACTGAAACAACACCAGTAAATATTTTAGTTTTTTTTCCTAATTTGTATCTGGAATTGGTAAATTTCAGTACTTACTAGCTATGATGAAACTAGAATTAAAATGCTGAGTGCATGGTAGGTATAAAAGCTAGTCGCAGCTCTGCATTGGCATTGGAGTGAAACGTATTCGAATAGTTGTGTGTTTTGAAAGAAAGTAGTTTGATCAAATTTTACAGAGTAAACCCCAAATTAAAAGGTTTCGGAGATCTCGCACCCAGGGGGTAGAATTATTATAACCCTGCAAAAGTGATCAGCTGTTTTTTTCACATTGCTTAACCCGTAGCCATTCCAAAAACCTGGAGCTTCTCTATATTAAACTGTCCCCCATACCTCTTTAACTTCACCTTTTGAAGCTTCCGTTGCCTAACTTCCTCGTTGCCTTTTTTCACTAGAGAAGTTCCCTCTTAATTTCTGAGGCACCCCACCAGCAACACTGGGCAAGAAAATGCAGATACCGAAAAAATATTTCGTCACTGTTTAATAGTTTTATACAGAATTAAACAAATATGTCATGTCTATAAAAATTAACACGATGAATTATAAAGCATGCACATTACATAACTATTCTATTTTTTATTACTTTATTTTCCGTTACTATAGTGTCTAAAAGTATTTCATCCTCCCTTAATCTTTTTTCAATTATACATTCCTTTTTTTCCTGTTCTATCTTCTTTTTGATCCTCTATAGTCCACATTTTAGACTATAGTTCATGTTTGAAAGCACGCAATTTCACTTAATGAAAAATACATCTAGCAATAGCTTAGAATGGCGCAACTTTGATTGAAACACACTTTCAACCGATCTTTAGTCTTCTCATTCTCAGAAAGAGCATTAATTATTCCGTAAGCCCATAATTGTAGGTCTTAATGTATGACGTGATAGATGAGCTAAGAGCTACTACTCGTGAATTTCATTTGTCATAATATAAGAAAAGTGTGTGCCTATCGTCGCCAGAAAAACAAAAGTGTGCCATTTAGAATTGGAGACGTCAAACAGTACTGAGAAAAAACAAAGTGGACGAGTCCGGATTTGAACCGGAGACCTTTCCCATGCTAAGGGAACGCGCTACCAACTGCGCCACACGCCCATTTCTTGAGAACAAAATGTTATGCTTTTATAAGAGATATTGTTTTTAATAGCCTTGACATTCTAAATTTACATAGTTTTTCAAAACTATTCAAACCAGCACGAAAAAATGTTTCAAACCACATTGGGAAACTTAAATCCTGAATATTGCTAGCTCATTTTTCAAGAAATTAATTCGGGGACCTCCTTTGGTGTACCGATGTTTGTGGCTGCGACTGTTTGTGACCGGATCTCGCCTTACCCGCGCCTGCACATCCTGCCCACTGCTTTTAGCAGCCATGATGAACTTTTGGGAATTTATTATCTGTAAGTACTACTTTGATTCATTTCCTTACTACTCCTTAAGTAATACTTCGGTATTTTTTTTATAAATTCATTTTCTGAATTCTCTATTGTTCATTACTATTACACTATGCCTTCTTTGGATATCATACACTACCTGAAATCAGGAGACTTAGTATTCAGCAAGGATATAGAGATCTACTCAGGAATCCATCCGCTCAATTATTGGGAAAATTTGCATCAGGGCTTGCAATACTTGAAGGAGATGTTTGCCAACATACTAAGAACTTTTTCCGTGACCGATACCAAATTCGGGTGCCACCCCCATGGCGGCTTGAGCAATCCAGTGTGTAGAGCCGCCATACTCAGTTTTCTTCGCAAAATGCACAGTTTTTTTAAACAGTGTGGCGAGTTCTATGAAGACTTTGAAAAATTTGTCGAGGTTGCCAACCGTTCCGTAGCTGAGTTGGTGCATCGCTTTAACCACCAGGCCACAGTCAACTACAAGGGTTTTCTGGAGTTCGAGACTTTGGTCGACGACTGTATGGACTTGATCAACAACGACAGCTGCTTTCAGTCGAGGATCAAGTTCCAAAGGGCCATGGCCACGCATATGGAGCTTTTGGGAAAAATCAAGGATTTCCGCCGGATCACCGCCAACCAAATGTTGTGTGTCAACAAAGCGCAGTCGCTCGTCGACTTCTCGCAGAAAATCTCCCCCTTTCTCGATATGGTGCGCCTCTACATTGACCGTCTCTGCGAGCGAGACGAGGTGGTGTGCTCAGTGGGCAAGATAAAGTACCAAATATATTCTTGTCGTGGGCACGATCATTTTCGGATCAAGTGTGTGTTTTCCGGAGTGTGCAGCTTCTACTCGCTTTTCAAGTCACCAGCGACGTTTGCAGCCAAAATCCAGGAGTATGACGAAACGCTTGCCCTGGTGGACCGCGAAGCGAAAAAGTCCGAGTGGATCTTGGAACACTTCTACAAGAACAGGCTCCTCCCTGTGCAGGAACTGCTACATGAGAATATATTGTGGAGAGAAAAGGCCCTTGGCGAGGGCATCATTTGTGATTAAGTAGCTAGATGTCTTAATGCTACATCTTTACACGAATAATTTCTTGAAAGTTGTTGTGGTATTCTTGTTTGTGGTGTTTCTGGAAATTCTTCTTTTGTGGCTATATGCAGTCCGCCTTATATCTCATCGCCGCGAGATGACCAGAGTTCCAGCATTCTCCAAGATGCGTTTCTTTGCGTCCTGTGATGAAACAGGTAATATAAAAGAGGTCGCGTGTTCCTGTGGCACTGATACTTCACAGAAGGACGGACAACGTCCAGAGTTGGTACAGAATATTCTCCAGAAAGACGACTTTACCAACGTCAAGACTCGCATCCACCAGCTCAAGCTCTTCCAAGGCAAATACCTTCTTGCACATCGTCTTGGCGGGATCTTGTGTGTTTTTGAGTACTTTGGCTCCTCTTCGGTGCCTGAAGAAAACTACCGATTGGTGCATTCCTATAAATTTCCCATTGAGCAGGGCGACAAGCCCGTATCGTTGGTGACTTTTGAAGAGCATGGGTTTGCCGTGGCCGCATACGAGTCGCTGAAAATCTTTATTGTGTACCTTGACGACTTTAAAGTGGAGCCACTTCAGATAGAATTGCCTTTGAGAGTGCAAAAAGAGGCTGTAAAAACCGTCACGACTAATGCTTTTGTGCATTGCCCATACAATAAGGGGGTTTTCGCTTATGGAGGCAGAGATAACGATCTTCAGATTATAAGGTTGTTCGATAACACGGCCAAGATTACCAAGAGTTGGTTCACGGACGCCAAGAAGTGGAAGCTCAAGACCTTGTTCGAGGCTGAAAATGTGGAGCCCGACCACCTCGACTTAGAGGTACCTATCTGGATCACACAAATCCTCTTCACCAAGGAAACTGCCAAAAAAACCTTTCACATCATCACGGCCACTCGATATGGCCATATCAGAAAGTATAACACCAAAGAGGACTGCATGCCCTTAGACTCGTATAAAGTCAGCGAAAAGCCCATCATTACGCTCAATTTCGCTAATTCCGAACAGACGGAAATTATCATTACGGATGTGCATACCTTCGTGGCCAAATTCTCTTTGGTCCAAATCGACGCCAAGGCCCACCGCATTGTTTCGGCATCTGCTGGCACTTTCTACAAGCCCAGCTTGAAGTTGCTAGGAAAGTACTCTGAAGGTGGAAACACTGGAGCTATCCATGCTGTGGAAGTGTACCTTTCGACTGGAAAAGTGGTGTTTGGAGGGCTCGACCGGTACTTGCGGGTGTTTGATATCCAATCCAGGAAAATGCTTATGAAGGTATACTTGGGGACACAAATCTCCTCGGTTTGTGTTCTTGAAGATGAGGAGAAGACGGGGGAGGAGAAGGAAGCTGCGGACGACGAAGAGTTTTGGGACCAACTCTCCAAGCCCGAGCCGGTGATAAAGAAGAGAAAGAGAAATATATAGCGAGATAACAAAAAGAAGAATGAAATACCTGAATGAAGAATTAAAGAAATACCTAAAAAAGTAACACCAGTCAGTCACATAATCAATACTTGAAGTATAGCCAGAATATATATGTACTTAGGTGTCCATGTTACTAGTGAAACGAACTAATGTTTTTCTATAGTAGTGGCTACAAATGATGTGACGCAGTAGTCTGTATAATTTAGCATACTTTTCTCTGATCCTTAAAAAAATTTAAAAGATGAATCACTCAAATGATCAGATATAAAATTGGAAGCTCTTATTCTTTTTGTAGTCTGCATTTAGTAGAGGCTGGAACTGAAGAAAAGAATAGTTGCTAAAAATTTGGGTGTCAATAAGTTTAATTCGAAAGAATGGAGATTGGACATCAGAAGATACTCTGAAGCATCTTCGAAAAATTTTGTATTTTTTACGACACAGTTCATCGCTTAAGTATTCCTGGTACTCTCACTGGTGTGCCTAAAGTTTCGCAATTTAAACACAGGTATTACCAAAAATCAAAAAGCTATAGATAGTTATTGAGTCACCAAAAATCGAAATGTCACTAAAACCCAGAGTAAACTAATTATTATCATAATTTTTCGCTTTTTCTCAAATTTTAAGAGCAATTTTCTATTCAAGGATCATTCACTAGAATAGTAGCTCAGATTGCAATTTCCCACAATAAACCAGGGCTCAAAACCATAAAGACGGTGGCCAGTTCTTGCAAATACATATTTCGTGTTACTCAAAAACAGCATTTTTGGGTAAAATCACATCATGCTAGTTCAAAAATGTACGAATTGAGAGAATTTCCACTTGGTATTCCAAAGTTGTACTACATTACTGTACTATTATACTGTAGTAATACTGGCACTATACTGCACATACTCCATTAGTTAGAGAACACATACCTAGACAATATTTTAGCAAATACTTGAGTACTACTTTTTTCTATACAACTTAAAACACACTTACTGTTTTGCTTTAACGTTTTTATAGCACTTTCAAGCTAACACACTGCTTTCTTATACTAATTCATGAACTTTGCAAATTACTGACCTGGCTAAGAGATGATTAACTGGACATAGGGCTGATAAGCTGGCCTTTGCAAAATGAATTTCTTATTCTTTAATGCAATTTACTCAAAGCATTTTTTTTAGCTTACATATCTATTCCAATATATACTATATTCTTGATATACGCTCGTTATACTCTTTCACGTACTCTTCATAGCTCTCACCTTCACAACACTTATCACCGGTGCTGGTCTGTCCTGCGGTTGCTGCTATTAATTTCACTCATACACATCCATTTGGAGCCCGAGTTGCACTTCCAGAGCCGAACCTTTCCATCGTCACCGGCAGAACTCAAAATCGTGCCCGTAGAGTTCCACTGCACTCGCCACACTTCCTGGCGGTGGTCGTTGAGCTTCGCCACAATGTCCGTCTTGAATTCACCATTTTCCTCCGACACCTTGATAATGCGGATGTAGCCATCCTTACATCCCGTGGCCAACATGTCGTAGCTGCGGCCCATAGATGGCGCCCATGATACCGACCGGATGAGTCCATTGTGCTCCGGTAGATTGCACACCTTGACCATCCGAACTTTTTCTTCCGACCCATCCTCAAATGCCATATCACCTCCAGACACATCCTTGGCCAATTTCTGAGCACTGTATATAAAGCCCTGGTCTAAGGCGATCACGGCAAACTTCTCTGTTCTGGCAAATTTTGCCGGGCACCACTCAATGCAGAAACTGCTCTGGAGACTCTTGGCCGGAAGGTGCGAGTCGAGGATCGAAAGTTCCGAAGTTAACAGCCATACACTTAAATCTGCAGGCTCCATTGACTCGTACACACGCACCACACCGTCCAGCCCCACACAACCCAACTTGAAACCAAGGTGTGCGGGTGCAAATTGCACGTCATAAATGGGACCAAACAGCTCCACTGCTAGAGTGGCCAACTTGACCCACCGCCGGCCCAGACCCTGGAGCTCATCTGGCATTTCCTGCCAAATTTTGACTGTACGATCGTATGAGCACGAGGCCAAGATTTTGAACGCCGAGAACTCTGGCGCCGCCCATGTAACCTTAACTATCAGCGAGTCATGCGCTTTCCACAGGTCATTGAGAACCCACGTGGATGTAGTCGTGTCTAGGTCGAATACTTTGATGCACTGGTCTGATGACGCTGTAGCCACGTGCTTGCCGTAGAAGTCGTATTTGATGTCGTGGATAAGCTCCTCGTGACCGGTCTGGAAGGACCTCATGGTGAAAAGAAATGTCAAACAAATGTGAAACAAGGGTCAAACAAGGGCCAAACGGTGGATTGAGTGAACCAAATGTCGAACAAGGTTTGAAGATGATACACAGATGTAGGAAGGTGAAACAAAGGTCAGACTGTAACTCTCAAGAATTCAAAAGAAAAACTCCAATATGAAACTAGAGACAAAAGTGTCGAAGTGAAACCCGATTAGAAGACTTGGGTCCTCCTCCTGGCTGCGACGCCTGTAAATGCATTATCAGTCCACTGAACCCGTACACCACAAAAAACAAATCACACTATTGAACAACATCGAGCGTAATTTCAAACACTACATGAGACACAACAATTGATTTTCAAAGATCGTCACGTCCCAATCTGTCTTAAATAAATTGTTTTACAAGTTAGTCTTAATCACGTGACTGCCACGTGATATAAGAACGCGTGGCTCTCACGTGCTGCGATCTAAAGCATAATACACCATGACTCCCCACCGTCTCCAGCTTACGTGTGTAGGGGTAGCTTTAGCTCTTGTTAGGGTCAGAAATCCCCTTTTAACTGCTACGGCATTTTCCCTTTTAGGGTATGCGATCACTTCATACTTGATACCTCAGTTGGGGAATAGCTTCATTAAGGCCGGGCTCCGAGGCAAGGACCTCCTGAAAAAGCCTCCCGTGGACTACATTCCTGAAGCCATGGGCATTGTTCCAGCAGTGACGTACATGGTGCTTTTAGTGGCCATTATACCGTTTGTATTCTTCAAGTATCTAGTGTCATTTCTGTCTATGTCTAACGAGGAGGACTTACTGGAGTTGTATTCCCAACAGTACAACGCCACAGACCATGCGGACCTCTTTCCCCACGAAAAACTCGCCGAGTACTTATCCGGGGCTCTCTGCCTTATGTGTACGATCTTACTTGGTTTTTTCGACGACTTGTTTGATATCCGCTGGCGCCACAAATTCTTTTTGCCTGCTGTTGCATCGCTTCCTTTGCTTATTGTGTACTATGTAAATTTCAGTGTGACATCGGTGGTTGTTCCGCTGTTTTTAATGGATTTGCCATTAGGGGAGCAGTTTGTGGAGTTTTTGACGTGGGTTTTCGGATGTGTTAATGCTGTGGTGACGTCTATTTCCGGCTTGAAGTTTACTACTTTGGCTTCTGATTATGAAATTTCATCTTTGAAATCGCCCAAGCTTTTGGACCTTGGTGTAGGCTACTATTTCTACATGTCAGCTTTGTCCATTTTTGCACCCAATTCGATCAACATTTTGGCGGGAATCAACGGCTTGGAGGTGGGCCAATCTATTGTGCTTGCAATAATCTTTCTCTTGAACGATTTCCTTTACTTGTTTGCACTGGAAGTTTCCAGTGCTGCATATGACTCACATCTCCTCCTGGCAATTTTTCTTCTTCCTTTCGTGGGAGTTTCCGTAGCTCTCTACGGCTTCAATGCGTACCCTGCACGTGTTTTTGTGGGCGACACATATTGCTACTTTTCTGGTATGGTTTTTGCTATTGTGGGGATATTGGGCCATTTTTCCAAGACTCTTTTGATCTTTTTGTTACCGCAAATCATCAACTTCGTCTATTCCATCTTACAATTGTTCCACATTGTGCCTTGTCCCAGACACAGGTTGCCCCGTTTCGACGCTTCAAATGGGAAAATGTATCCCAGTTTCGCCCCAATTCAAAAGCCGCTTTCTCCGGCAAAATTGGCCCTTTTGAAGACACTTTCACAGCTCAAATTGCTTCTGATTGAGACCTCCGAAGAAGGAAAAATTTCGGCTTTTTCAAACATGACCATCATTAACTTATGCCTCGTGTGGTTTGGGCCTATACACGAGGCCACCCTATGCAGACTTCTCTTGGGTGTTCAGTTTACTATTGGGCTTTTAATGATTGTTTTCCGGCATACTGTGGGGCCATGGCTATTTGGCTACGATAACTTGACATTAAATGTGAAGTAATTACCCAATTTTACATCCTCATAACTCACATATCCAAAAACAAATCATTCGATATCATCTCTCATAACTTAATTGAAAGTGAACAGCAATGACTAAGCATTTATCTTTAACTGCACTATAATTTCAAATATTGGTCTTGTAAAGATAAGAAAATTTCTCTGAACATTTACTATGATGCCGTAATATGTCTTTTTTTTGGAAAATTAAGCTTGAATCAATGAATAGTTTTCATCAGACTGGAAAAGTTTCAGTCAGACTTATATGCCGGTATTGCTAATTAGAAGATTTTATGAGACAAGTTCTATTTCAAAGTAAAGGCGCTCGTTTTAGGTCCATAAATCCGGATACGACATCAATGCCAAATAAAGTAGAAAAAATTTAGTAGCAGAAGAATTGCGCACAGAGAGTTTTAATTTAATGAAGCTGATCACACTGTGAAACTGCTGTTGGAAGGACTTGCATTGTCCTTTTAATGAGCATGTGTGCGTTTTCACCACTATATACTTAAGGATGCTACTCTTGAAGAACTCCATGTCTCATTCAATGTTGAGTCTTGTTCATAAATTTTCAAAAAACCCAGCTATTAGCTTGATAATATCCACAAAAACTCATGTTCAAAGGCAGTAATACTAACCGTATTTGCATTTCAGGCTTTAGAACTTTCTACTCGGCATTGTTCTTTACAAGACTCTAGGGCTACTTAACAGAACTTCCACTGCCACAAAAGGGTAAACAGAATAAGAGCTCTTAGTAGTAGTGGCTTTTTGAGTCTATGTATTAACTTCCATTGTCTGCTCTAGGCTTAAGTTTTCAAGTCAACATAATACACCAGAATTAAACCCTCAAAATTGTATTGATTTAAATGTTTGCAGATACTTGTATGAAAAGCTAGTAGCTTAGTATGACAGTATAGAATATATATCAACACCATAATATGAAAATACGAAAAACGACATCATGACAGTATGATAATATTAGCCATGAATAGTCAGTAGCAATCAAGAGCTATAGCTCGGCTGCAATTCTAGTTTTAGGCCTACTAATTACTTCTACAGATAATTCTTTTCTTTTAATTTCTAAGCAACTATTAGCAACTATTAGCGACATTTTTTTTTCTGGTTCAATGTCAATGGCTCTGTTGTACTAATGGCCTTTCGCCAATATAGCAGAATCTAGTAGAGTATTTAGGAAGGCAGTTGCTTTTTTCAATTCATAGTAGACTTAATTGCATCTTTCACAATCCCGTCCCGCTCGCCAAGGTTCATTACACGATGCCACAATCCCACTTCTAAGGGTTCATTGCATCTTCACAATCCAGAGGCTTGCATGGGGTTCATTACCGGATACGTCCAGTCCACTATCAATCACAAGAAATTCCCTGCCTTTGCCCAACATCTCACTTTCATCTGCTATATTAGTTAGTAGCCAATAGTATTTCATCACCACCGTCATTGTGCCAGTCTTTTCTTTTTTCTATTTTTTTTTCTTTTGTTTTTTTTTTCTTCTTAAACAATGAAGATAGTCAGTCTTCATTGCATTCATCAGTCACAATAGTCATTGTAAATGTCATAGTCATAGTCATCAGTAATTCTCTTCACTCCATGAGGGTCACAAGCATATGTTGCAAGTCGTAGACTCACCTGGTCAAAAGTAAGCTGCAACTGTTCACGGGCTTTGCTCACTTCCTTGAAAAGAGCTTTGATCCGCTCTAACCTTTTCAGCAATACCTCGTAAGCTTTCAAGTGCAGACATTCGTCGGAAAAGTCCTTTTGGTTAACAAAGCTAGCGCAACAAATCACATACTCCAATTGCTTGGATGTGAGAGGCTTCTTGCCTAATTTTTGCACCCAAAGTTGTTGGAACTGGTCCATGTACTGCTCCTTGAGGTCACAAGCATCCATATGGCCACTTATCACATTGGTTAAGTTCTCAGTGAAGCCTGCCGTGATCTTTTCAATGCTTTCATTGGCACTTTGGACCATTTTCTTCATTGATACCAAGTGTTGCTTCACTGCACCAAGCCTTAGCTCATATTCTCCAACTTCAGTCGCTTTTTTGTCTGTGCTTGCCATGTCGGTGCATATTTTCACAAAGACTTCGCCAGTAACCTGGAGATTTTCAAGTATTGAATTTAGATAAGTCTCGATCCGGTCATGGATATCAAACTGTGCCAAGAACTTTTTTTTGCATTGGTTCATCAAGCCATCCTGTGCTCGCACCAATGTTCGCAAGTGCGAAAGCTGATCAGTGCATGAACCCAGCAGCACAATCAAAGGCTGGTTTAGGGTTACATCCAGCTTTGAGACACCAATAAAAGCAGGTGCTGGAGCTCCAAAAAGGCCGGTGTTTTTGACCTCTTCGAACCTCATGGATTCTTGCTTCTCCACACTGACCACGAGTCTCAAGTAGCTCAAGTACTCATTGATTTTGTTTTCGCACTCAGTAATGCAGAAAATATTCAAGTCCACACTAAGAAACTGTAATTCAAAAGTGTTTTTGTTAAGATGAGGAACCAAGACTGCTTCCAAATCAAGTTGGACCCATAATTGGCTTTTGGGTTTGTGGAGCCAGCTGTCCACCTGTGACTCTGAAGTGATCGCACTGACAATCTTCTTAACAATGCTGAGAGGAGTGGCCTTTTTAGATACGACCACTTTCTGTGAATTCTTTTTAGGAACTGAAGCCTTCATATTAGTAGGAGCCTCCAGTTTGCTGCGATCCAATTTCGTACTAGTGGCTTTGGGCCCTGGCTCAAGCTTGAAACTGGCCTTGAGTGGGTGCGGGATCGGTAGAGGGCTGAGAGTGTTTGCCTTTGTGGTTTGGTCAAACAATTTGTGAGTTTTAAACCGGGGGTCACTTTTGAAACTGGCAATAGTGAGAGACTTGTAGGTGTCTTGTCTCACTTCCATAGGAGTGAGTTGTGGAATAACATTCTCAATCGCAACTATGACCTTGTCACCATGGTCCGCGTTGGAACTGTTACCAAATGACTTTAGGGTGATTGTCAGATCAGGTAAGGGAAGCGACTCTGAAACATTCAGTGAAAACTTTGAAGCTTCCTTGACTGTATTGACCTTGACTGCGTTTTCCACGGTTTTGACTGCTTTGACTTTGGGGACTCTGAATTCTCTCTTTGGATGCAGTAAGTTTGGAATTTGAAAGGCATTCAACTTGCTGCATGGTCCCAATGTTTTCCTAGCGTGAGAATGAGCGGCTTGCTTTGAAAACCTATTGTCAATGGCATTCAGGTGGTCGAGTTCCTTGTTGAGTTTAACACGAAACTTTGAAATCTCCTGTTTTTCTTTGTGAAGAGCTCGAGCCAATGACACAAGCTGAGCGGGACTCATATCCCCGTAAGGATCATTGGAAGGGTCATTCCAGTTAATTAAATCCTCGCTAACCCGTTTAAAACCCACCCTGAACGCAAATACTCTGAGCTTACAGAAAGCGCGACTTGCGGAAATGCGGCGCACTTTCTGGTTTTCAACTGGACACTCACGGAATATGCACACTGACTTTCTTTGAATGAAGCATGCATTGTGTTTTTTCCAAAGTCGAATCCTGTTGAAGATTTTGCTCCATTTCTTGGTTGCTTGGAAGTGGGCCGCGTGTTTGTTCTGTTGCCTCTTGAGATTCTTAGGCATTGGGGCGTTTTCGCACCCAGTTCCGGGTACAGCAGGCATTTCCTTTTTGAACAAAGCAAGACCTTTAGGCAGCAACAAACCCCGGAGCTTTTCTGTAAAGGTTTTTTTTGGCCTTTGAATAGTATTCTGAAGTCTCTGGTATGCTGTTTTCCCACTCAAAGTGTCAAATATTGGTCCATTTGAGAAACGAGCGGGAAGACATTCCGACGTTTCGGGAGATTCATAAGCAGAGTTCATATCGGAATCCCATATATTGAGACGTTGCTTAACAGAGCTAAATTCATGGTTTCTAGTAGTAGCTCTGGTGGTTGTAAGGGGTTTTATGTTCTCTTTAAAGTTAGGGTCTCTCTTTCCACTTTTTGTGGCTGCGAAAGCTGGTTGGTTCTGTCTCATGGTGAACACGGTTAAAATTATTTTCAATATTTAAAGTGATCAAAACAAATTCAAAGAGATTAGAATTTCTTGTCTGGTATCGAGGCATCAAAAGGCAAAGCGTTTGCTTGATGGTGGAGACGTAGATAAGAAAATAGTTGTTACAAGAGAGTAGTTCACATAAATCCGTGAGAACAAGCACATAGCTCCACATGCCAACACAAACCGAGGTACATGAACATTCGCTAAATGAAAATTTTAATTTTGTGCAGTATTGTAAATCCGGTTACCAATCTTTGATAAGTTCGGTTTGGTAAGTGAATTCTAATTTTATCACAAATACCACATCACAAGTGCTGCGATCTCAATCTATGATTCTGAAACCTTTACCCATGATTCATACCAAACGAAGCCCCTCGAGATCTATTTTAATGAAGTGCTCTACACCGATCTGATGATGAAAGTTCTGTTAAAATGTTGTGTGGGGCACTTAGATCTGTGGATTCACTTAAGACTGCTTGATATGCCGTTCTACATATTATACACTACACTATACTATATTTGGTGATGAACATGGTGAAACGGTTGCGATGAAATTTAATTACTAGATTATGAGTTGACTCGTATTATCAAACTTTGCTTGCATGTGGGAGTTAAATCATGTATTTTAATTTTCTATGGTGTGTATCCTAATCGGGGGCTCAAGCACACTAACAAGCATTGAAAACCTTCCCAGTTTTTTATAAAAGAGCCTGATATTGAATCTTGGATGAGTAGCTCTTTTGTATCAAAATCGTATGAGTGATTCCAGCACATTTCGTTTATTTCCTGAACTTTGATATTCTTTTTTTGTGATGAACCTAAGTTATTTACTTTCGGTTGAGGCAGTTCCAAGTGAGAATTATTTTTTCCCTTTTGATCAAAGTCACTTAAGACCACAGTGCGGTTGTGTAGTTTAGCGAGTAACATGAGCTGAGGGAGAACTGTGGTAGAGATATTATCTGATACTAAGTGTAGTTGTTAGACTCCGGTTACGTCAGGTACTCTGTTTACTATGTTCCTTCGTCAATGATTCCTCCGAGGGAGGAACCTGAGGTACTTACAGTGGTTTTCAAAACGATTCAAACCAGTGCGGCAAAACGATTCAAACCACACTAGCATAATTAAACAATTCGATAGTTCAAAAAGTTTCGTACTTATGACTTGAAAATTTGCTAAGCATCAAAGAGTCAAAATAAACGGTTTATGTGAAATCTCTATTAAATATTAAAAACAGTAACGTTTTGAATTCTTGGTTTGTTCAAGTTTCCTAATGTGGTTTGAAACATTTTGGCGCGCTGGTCTGTATAGTTTTGAAAAACACTGTAAATACTTTTAGAGAAGAGGGCGTGCGACTTAGCACGAGAACAATAGCGACGAACGCCGTCCCAACATCATACGATGTTGGGCCTCAGCGTCTTGATATGGCCATTGTTAGGATTAGACAGTGAGGGGTCAAAATACCTCAATAGGTAGCGCACTACCTACCTATGATGGATCTTACAAAAGGTGTGAAAAAAATGGAAGAAAGCGGAGAGGAAAGCGGAGAGGAAAGGGGAAGGAAAGGGGAAGGAAAGGGGAAGGAAAGGGGAAGGAAAGGGGAAGGAAAGGGGAAGGAAAGGGGAAGGAAAGAAGGCACAATTTTTTTTCTGCAGGGCAACACAATCATCTTTAGGTGATTCATTTTTCTGAAATACCAAATTTTTAGATAGAAATACCTCACCTCTTGTAACGCGTAACAATGGTAGCACACCTGGTTTACCCTTTTCGCATCCATCGCCTCTCATGCAGGATGTGGTAAAGAACACATGTCCCGCGTATTCCATACTTAATCTTCGAGTCGTGCACAAACCATACTACATGGACAGTAGACTCCTTAAATCTGTAAATCCATGAAGTTTCTCTACTCAAATAATTAGAGGTGGCTTCATTTTATCTTTAGAACAAATCTCTAATATGTTTCAAACATCTCTTTAATCCTAGAAAAGCATATGATGTGCATATAAGCGACATCCCTGGTACACTTTACTCTTTACACTTCTTAACATTGAGCTCGTAGGAACTAGACTTATATAAAAAGATTTGATTGGTAGGTTCCATTATATCAGTTTCTCTTAATAAAAGAGATCTGGGTGAATGATTTTGTGTGAATAATCAGACGTTTTTACTGAAAGAATCACGTGCCTATGCATGGAGTATCCTTCCAGCACTCTTGGATCAATAGAACGGTGATTCGCCATGCTGTGAGCGGACTTTGGTGTGTTGGTGTACGGGCGTTTATAGTAATAAAGAGGTACGGAGGTACATAGCCGGGATGTACGGATGTGAGTATGATTTTCATGTACAGAACGCGATGCTCTGCCAACCCCACAGTTAACCAACATCCGTCTCCCCAAAAAAGTCCGCCCAGCCCATTTCCAGCATAAGATTCTCCTTCCATGAAGCCCAAAAAAGAGGCGTCCATCGATACGTTGGCGCTCACGGAGTCACTCGGGCTCAAAACCCACCGCAGGGAATGCCGCAAAACATGGCTGAAAGAAGAGGACCAACGGCTTTTGGACCAGCTAAACGCTTTTTATCCGCATCAAATGGCCAGCAAAACTTTAGACGCACGTGAAGTTGACTGGGACACGATTTCGGTGGTTTTCTCGGGAAGACGCAAGGCCAACGACTGCAAAAAACGCTGGACAACTTCTCTAAATCCCCATCTTCGTCGTGGCAAGTGGACTGAGGAGGAAGACCGTCATTTGGTGGAAATGTACAACAAGTACGGTGCGTTATGGCAGCAGGTAGCTCTGCATATAGCGGGCCGGACAGAGCACCAGTGTCTGAAACGGTACTTCGAGGTTTTGGACCCTAGTGTTGCGAACCGGCTTCAACCTTGGTCAGAGACCGAAGATTTACGGCTTATTGATCTTGTTGAGCAGTATGGCACGAAGTGGCGGACTATAGCTCAGAACCTTGAGTCCCGGCCACCACTTACATGCAGGAACCGGTGGAGGAACCTCCTTACTCTGGTAGTTCGGGAGCGGGCGAGTGCCCCCATCATGTCACGTATGTCGGAGGTGGCGGGGGTGATCAAGGAGGAGAATCCAGGAGATGGACCCCGGCCTGACAATAGCTCCGATAAATCTCCCAATTCGGTAACTTCCGACACTGGCAACGTCGAATCGTCGTACCCTGAGACTAGGCCTTCGCCTGCGTCATTCACCGAAAGTGGCGCATCTTCCGCGTCCGTTTCAGTCCGGTCCCTGCTTTCCCAGCTACTACAGCCGAAAAGCCAAAACTCCGTACATTCGGAGCCGAAGATGGCGCCGCCTGCTCTTTACCAATCGGGAAGGAATTCGGAGGCAGAGCTTTTGACACTGGTTCGTGCTTCCGCCAGACTACCGGCCACCACAGAATGGCTGTATGCACTCTCACCGCTAAATAGCTCGTCGGGCCGGTACCCGGAGATGGAAAACGGACAGGGGCCGGAATTTGGTGCTCCAAAAGGCTTCATTGGTTCCATGCATTTGGTGGAAGCCCTCATTCTGCATGCAGTACGGCACAACGTCAAGATCGAACTCCACCAGCACCACTATTACCGGAACGAGTATTTGCCTATGCACGATCTCCAAACTAGCCAGCCGTCGCCACAGAGTAACCACAGCTTTTCTAGCAGCGACCATGGATCGGACCGGAAGTTGCCGCAGCTCTACAATCTCGGGCCCGACGTGCACTTAACTCGCTTCCAGCACTTCAACTATCTTCCGCCACTGACGCCGCTTCCGCAGTTGCAACTGTCTAGTAACCTGCCTGATGGCCACAGAGTGCCTGTGAGCCGTGAGAGTAGTACTGAAAGTGGTAAGGAATCGGACCTACGACGACTCCTCAACGCCCAAGAGCCGTATGCAGGAAACACTGGTTCGGGCGACCAAATGGGCACTCAGGTCCGGAGAAGAACACTGGCGGACATTCTGGCTGCTCCTAAGCGGCAGCGCATAGCGTCAAATCCCGAACCTGACGAAGGCCTCGATTTTTTCGAGTCCATTCGGACGCTTCACAAGCAAGACCCTGGAGGGCCGGCCGATGAGGGTAACAAAAATCATCTGCACGTTAATTTTCTTCCTGTTTCCCAACATCACCCGCTTCATTCCACCGGTGACACTCCAGGACCCGAAGACTGGGGTATAGACGAAGATGATGAGGACTTTATGAGTGCTTTTGGCCTCTATGCCCACATGCGAGATAAACCGTTTGAGCCACAGATGACGATGGACGATGCCGATGAGTTTTTTCCGTTCAATCCTTCTTAAAGTAGTATTAAGAGACTCGTACATACGTACAACATGAAAAAAGTATTATCCGCAGCGTAATTTATGTAATAGGTCACTCTCGATAGGCGACTTCTCTAGAGGTATTATGGGCTGCGCACTTCCTTGAATAGGCCACGCCATTAAAACTTAATTGGTATCTAACCTCAAGTAGTGATGTGTTCAATCAAGGTGACAACTGTAAATTAATGCATGTATTAAGAGGGTCATAAGGACCTAGCACTATAGGAGTGCATACAAGCAGAAAACCAAGAAACTACTTTTATTTTCTAATGACTTTATTTTTTTCATGAGTTTATTTTTCTGTTCAGAAATGAGGAGATGATGTGAAAATTACAATTTCAAAGATTTTATTACGGCTAATACCCGCCTGGACCAGTCTAAGTATAAAACAGTACACAGTAATATATGAGGCTACTTTGAGTGGTAAAACAAAGTATAGAGTAGAGATTAAAGAAGGGCAGTACATCAATATGATAGATTATGAATTTTTAAAAAGAAGTTCATGAAGTTTAAAGTATTGTAGAGTGTATAATCCCAAGTATAGAGTACTGGACGTAACCAGAATCTAACGAGTATAATTATAAGTGTTAAAACACCATTGGTGATGCTCGACCTATCGAGATAATTGGGTCTCTGTCTAATCCTCACAATGGTCATTCTATGATGTCGTCTCAATGTTTTATAGTAGATCGCCGGGATTATAAATCTTCACCGCTATTGTTAGCGTGCTGAGTTTTGTGCCCACGTTTATGCGACTCAGATTCCTCCCTTGGAAAAATTCATCAACTAATGAACACAAGTAAATAAATACTACACATAACGACTAAAGAGTCCAACAAATCTATGAGTATAACCTGAGTATAAGTATGAGTATAAGTATACTTATGAATATGAATGAGCATAAGCATACTTATAAATATGAGTGAGCATAAGTATAAGTGGAGGAGTAAGAAGTTGTATGAAGTTGACATGATGAGCGGCTTTTTAAAATAAATATATGAAAGAAGAATTATGAAGAAGTATACAAGGGTTTATAAATTCGTGGTTGATAGACCGATAGATAGTAATTTATAGTGGTATATATGGTGAACAGATCACACCTTTGAGAAGTAGAATATGGACAAAGAATCCGGAATCAATTTTTTACACCTAGTACCAATGAACAGAGTAATAGAGTAATCGTATTATTTATGGATAGAGGTTACCACTTTTAATGATCTTTTAATTAATCATCACTTGGAATAATTAAGTAAAACCTCAAGAACTAGTCACATGTATTTCCAAGATCTATCTATGTGTGACTCAAGTACTAGTCATATGACTTAATAAAATAAGCGACTGCCCATTTGAAAAAATATTGATTTTTCATAGTTACTCTACTTCACTATGCACTCCTCCCACCACTTTATGCTCTACACTACTGACTGATAGGGAATGCTAGCTATAGTAAATACTACTGAATATGTGATAATTACCTAAAATAGTGAATAATACTACTGCAGTAAATATGCGACTGCACCAAAAAGACTTATACCAGTGATCCGTACTATAATTGACCTCTGAAGGCTCTTTGCTTAGCAGCTGTTGGCTGATGAGCAGTTAGCACAATTCCTTAAAGAATATAAGAATGAACCCAGCTAGAGTAAGATAGACTCAGGTAGACTCAGGTAGATTCAGGTAGATTCAGGTAGACTCAGGTAGACTCAGGTAGACTCAGGTAGACTCAGGTAGACTCAGGTAAGTTCTGTAGATATATTCAAGTGGTATGATAGATAGTATGATAGCATGAGTCCGTAGCAGTGGATATCTTCATTAAAACTCTCAATCTAGTATAGTAGTACGTGAGTTTGCCATGAACAATTTTGACCCCTTTGCTGATACTCTAGGTACCATTAGAATTCTTGTTCCATCAAAGTCTCTAAGATTTACTCAATCAGCCACCTGGTCCCCCTGAAACTGTTAAGTGACCTAATTTTCACAGGATATCAGAAAAAAAAAGAAAAAGAAGCTCAGTAGATAAAAATTTGCAAGGATAACATCAAGATATTGTATCATGTACCAAGCAGTAGTGTCTCATGTACTTGATAGTGTATATGTCCTTCTTAGTGAATTATGAGCTTGGTGAAAAATGGGCTTGGTGAAACATGAGCTTGGTGTATTATGTACCTATTACACTGTGATAATGTGGCATTTAAACAACACTGAACAATAGAGTAAATCATAGTATGATGCAGTCAACTATAACAGAGTAGAGTATATTATAGAAGAGTAGAGTAGAGTATATTATAGTAGTGAACTGTAGTGTGGCACAGCATTACGGTGGTATATTAGTAGGATTAGTAATTAATGAGTAGTATTCTATGTGTTGCTAAAGTGTAGCGGTACTTACTAGTGGAGTATAGTGTAGTCTAGTGTAGTGTAGTACACAATTTCACCTTACAATATAGTACAGTGGTAATAAATCATAGTATAGTCAGTATAGTAGAATAAATGTTAGTATAGTAGAATAAATCTTAGTATAGCAGAGTAATGTTAGTATAGTAGAATAAATCTTAGTATAGTAGAGTAATATTAGTATAGTAGAATGAAGCAAGATAGCGTGATACCGCAGTACATCTACTCTGTATACTGTACTATACATGTCACTGATTTATATGAAGTACTACTACTCTGGATGAAATTAATGAAGCGATACTTGCATGATATTGATTGGGACTCAGATTAGAAATCCTACTGTGGATTAGAGCAGTAGAGAAGTGGTAGAGTATCACACAATATAGAAAATAGTCTATAGAGATGAACTTACCCGTATCAATGATTCAAAACCAAATCTAACCATAGAATATTGACTCCAACACCACTAGTTGGGTTTGAATCGGGACTACTTCTTCAGCATCTAGTCACCTGCATATAATGAACCCTTCAGATCTTGCTGAACCCAAAAGTCCATCCTAAAATACCCTGCTCTGAACATGCATAGCCTTGGACTCTTTCTAAACTGGGAACTGGTTCTTAACTACTCTTGTCCCCAAATTACTGCATACACACCAGGGTGACTTGGGCTGCTCAGTCAGTGACCAAGACAATGACCACGTGCGTACCGTACGGTATCCACAACTTGCATAGGGTCCTATGACTTGCATTTCAGGGTACAAATTGCATCCCAGCAATCCAGGTCCTGCATACCAAAGGGGTATAACTGACTCATTGGCCAATTTACAGTTTCCCTTTTTTCTGGAACTGTTAAATTTTAGGCCTCGCTCTTTTTACCACGTTGTGCGACTGCCTCAAATCCTGATTCCTGTAGATTCCAACCTGATCCAAAGGGATCCAAAAGGATCCACAATGATTTTCAGCATGTAGATTATAATCTGTAATTTTTTTTTGAAATGACCATGTGGGTAGCCGAGCACGTGACCTGATCCGAGAATGCCATTACCATTGAAACACCTCTTTAATCCAACAAAATTTTCCATTGAATTTTTGACTAATTCTCTTCTCGTATTTCCTCCACATTTCTACGATTTCTCCCCCGCTTATCTCTCCATTTCCACATTTCCACAGGTTCACATTTTTAACATTTCCACATTTTAACATGATCTCCTGTTCCACTATTTCACCATATCTCCTCCTTCTTCTTTCCTTTCTTCTTTCCTAATTTCTTTTTTTTTTGTCATCTGCTTCTTATTCTTTCATTGCGGTTTTAGGCTTGCCCTGCCTGTACTTGTCGAACGCATCGCTTTATCATGCTCTGGGCCGCAGCGCGCCTCCACAGAAAGTGATCGACCGTCGTAAGTACAACTGATTTGGTAGACATTATCCCCGGTGCACCCCGGAACTCAGCCTTTAAATTAGCTCCTCCCCACACCTCTGTACGCTATCCTGGACTCTTATTGGCCATTTTTAAACTGCTTTTTTACCTCCTGGCTCCAGCTCAAGGAGTCCACAGCCCAGTCACTCCGTCACATCTTCCATCAGCGAACCGTCATCAGCCATCATAATCAGTCACCATTCGCCATTATCAGTGAACCAACCAACCGTCATTAGTCACCATCATCAGTTGCAATCACAACTGTCATCAGTCAATCATTCAATCTATGACTTCTCGAAAAACTCCCCATGCTATGGACGTGGCCCAGGACTTGCAGGTGCTAGTAGCCCGGGAGTTTCGCCAGCTCCAGCGAGACCCCAAGCTCCAGAACATGTCCATTTTCGACTTGATCGACCACTGCACCGATACCTTTGAGTCTGTGCTCTCCACACTGGACAGCTTGGCGCGGTTCGTTCAGGCATACTTGATTTTCAATTATTTCATCAACAACTTTATCATGATGCACTTCAACGGATTCCAGGACTTCCTTGAGTCCGCCCACCACGACTTTGTGCTCTACTTGAACTTGTACAGCTTCTTCAAGTTCGAGTCCGAGGCAAACGAGACCCTGACCCTACCGAAAAACGGCAAGGTCTTTGAGTATTCGGGTCTGCATGTTCATCTGAGCAAGGTGATCGACGTGATCCTCGCATACCTTCAGGAAAACCGTCTTCTTTCTTTTGACATCACTCTTCTCCACAACTGGCTTGATACGTATATCGAATATTATCGCCATAACGAGGGAGGCCCAGCCGGTTCCGACAGCCCAACCAAAAAGACAAATCCACACATAACAAATTCTAAAAGAGCGAACCAATCAGAACAAAGTCCAAGAATGTCTCATAAAAGGAAACCATCAAAAACAAGCCCGAGGTTACCAGGACCAACCCCCGAAATGACGGGGTCCCAGATGCAGTCGCCCGTGTCGACATTTCGGTCTCCCGACTCCAAATTCTCCGCTCGTTTCGAGGACCTTGACTTTTCCGACGACGATCTCTTTGAATTTAACTCCAAGTTTCCTGATCTTGCTCCAGACAAATCTCCAAGCCCTCTGGCTCCATATCCCGTGGAGACTCCAAGAACAGCCACTTTACCGTACTCAAATAGTCAGGTGAATGAGCAGGGTGTTCGAGAAAATGGAAACATTCATGGGAATCAAGATGGCATGAACGGAAGTCAAAATGGAGTTCATGCAAATGGAATGAATGGAGGTCAGAATGGCATTCAGAGGAACCAAAATGGAGTTTATACAAATGGCATGAATGGAGCTCAAAATGGAAGTGGTTTCTTGCCTTATTCTTCAAGACCGCCTGTTCCCATTCCAAGTTCCCATGAATACATAAGGAGTCGACAGTATGAGCGGGGCCGATCGGAAACTCCCCCCAATCCTCCTGCTCATCAGAATCCAGTACAGCATTTTCCACTCCATCAGAATCCCCATCAGAATCCCCATCAGAATCCCCATCAGAATCCCCATCAGAATCTCCATCTAAATCCCCATCAAAATCCTCCTCATCAAAATTATCCAGTCCACCAAAATCCAGTCCTCCCGCATTATCCAGTCCATCAAAATCCTTCCCAACAGAATTTTCAAGGCCATTCGAATACCCCAGGGCCATATCCATATCAGAATATTCCAGGGCCGTCTTCAAACCCAAATCTCCAATACCAAGCACCAGGGTTCCAATATCAAACATCCAATTATCAAGGGCTGAATTCGCAAATCACCCTAAATGGAAACCCCGGCAAACCTCGCCAAGCAAACCCCTTCCTCCGGGATTATGCCGTGTGTGGGCTCAAAAACCTTGGCTCGTCCTGTTACATCAACCTGACACTCCAAGTGCTTGCAGCAATTGGTTTTTTGGGAAAGTTCTTAGCGACCGCCAACAAGACCGGGCGCATTGCTCCAAACTCGCTGACAGATGCCATGTTTGGCCTCATCAGCACTTTCAACGCCAACGGTGGTGCCAACGTGGCCCCCACCAAGTTCCTCCGCATTTTGGCCTCGGCAAAGCCGGACTTCAACATTCCTTACGAGCAGCAAGATGCCCAGGAGTTTCTCTTGTTCTTATTGGACAAGATGCACGCCGAATTGGCCATCAAACCCACTGATACGGAGGAGTTCGTGGACTACTCCAAGAAATGGAAAATCAACGTCAATCCTAAGGAGAAAACCGAGTACTATAAGTGGTACAACGGACTTTTGAAGCAGGAGGGAGAATCAATCATCAACGACATTTTCCAAGGCCACATCCAGAGTAAGTTGCTCTGCAACACTTGCGGCCACCACTCCATCAGCTATAGCTCTTTCAATATCCTATCGCTTCCCATCCCTGGAGGAAATGATCAACATGTGGACTTGACCGACTGCCTCAAGTACTATACGCAGGACGAGGTCTTGAGCGGAGAAAATGCATGGCGGTGTCCGAAATGCAACAAGGAGAAGTCCGACGAAAGCAATCCCATGGATATTGTGTTCCAGCCAAAAAGAGGACTTTTCAAGTTTTCCAAACGGAGCAAATCGCCGGGTAAGAAGGCTGCCGTGCCTGTACCTCCCACAACGAATATCTCCATCAAACAGCTCAGCTTTATCAAGCTTCCACCGGTTCTTTTCATCCACCTCTCTCGGTTTTCAATGCTCAATGTCACGGATAAGTTGAACACCGACATCATCTATCCGTTGAGGTTGAAGTTCAACCACACGTCCCACGACATATACTATAGCTTGACCGGTTTGATTAACCACTTTGGGACGCTTAAATCGGGCCACTATACGTCGTTAGTCAATAAGCGCAAGGTGCCAAAGGGCGAGGACTCCTTGGCCAACCCTTTTTGGTGCTATTTTGACGATGACAACGTGCGGCTGAATGTGAAGCACGGCGACATCGCTTCTTTGGACGGCAGTTCGCTTCACTCCAGGGATGTCTATGTCTTGTGCTATGAAAGAATGTAGCACCAGCAAAAATCCATAGAAATAAATCAGCATATGAAACAGATATCAAATCATGAAAATTTGATACGAGTAGTGTAATATCAGATCCCATTAAGGCATTGAGTGTCGATCCCGAGTCTCAAATTTTCCAACACCCTCATTTTAGTGCCAAAACTCCCTTATCTTTCCATAGCTAGTCATCGTCAGTGGCAAACACAGACTTTGCAGGAGCTCGTTTCGGTTTGAGTCCCTTTAATGATAGTGAAACTGGACGAGGCGGAGTTTTCTCTTTATCCCCTTTATCATCTCTCTCTTCTTTTGGTTCCTCTGATTCCGCTCTTTCATTTCCAGCTGCGACCTGAGACTTTAGAAACTTCATAGAGATATCCTCATCGGACTTGAGGTTCTTCTCCCGCTCTTGGCTCGTATCCACCAGACTATCAACATACTTGATATATAAATTGAACTCATCCTCGTCTGGCGGAATGTCCACACGCACTTTTCCCGTGGTACCCAAGTACTTCACGAACGACGTAAGAGAGGACCATCTTGTGGCATTCATGTGTACATGATCCTTGTCATTGAGGATATACTCCTGGTAGTACTTGTTGGCAGAGACCTTTTTTGTGCCGTGGTTAATCCGGAGAAGGTGGAGGAAATCCCTCTCGAAACGGGCCAGAAATTCTGCGATTGTTCGTCCAGCCGTGCCATCTTTGGAGAGATTGGATATTCTCCCTAGGTGGGATGGCGAATTGAGATGGTTTTTGAACCCGTTGGAGTCTCGGCATTGTTTCAGACAAAGCTGGCAGTAGTACCGGAGTTTCTGGAGCCCTGAAGCTTTGAGCTGCTTGGACTGGTACTTGGCCGTGCCGAATCCCGCTTTGGCCATTGTACGTGAGATGTATTTTCAAATGTTCCGATTACTTCTGAATATAAATATCGGAGTTAAAAGGGGCAAAGCTTGTTTTCGTCTGATAAGTATCTGATATCACGCATATGACACATCACGTGCGGGATGAGCTGGGGTACTGTACACAGACACCATTTGTGCACTCTTATCCATGCCAAAAGCAGTTGCAACTCTTATTTCACATTGACGTGAAAAAATCTCGATCTCGTATTTATGCACAGAATTTTAGTGCTTGGTATTGTGGGTAAATACTGATCTTAACTGTAGCACCGGGTTATTGATTGAAATATAAATAGCTGATTATGTCTTTACTTGATAGGAGCTGTTGATGTAGATATTGACTGCAGATTGTATGTATGCCCCCTTGATCCTAGTAATTTATTCTAAATCGTTGGTTTCTCTGTTCACTGCAGTAAGCTTTCATTGTAATATGGCTATCCAAATTGTAACATGTGATTTTCGTTGTGAAATAAGCAGGACATAAAAATAGACATATGAAAAAACGGGGGGATGCCTTCTTATTTATAGCCAAAGAATATGCCTGTTTGTTTCAGCTGCATTCTTACAGCACGCTGTTTAAGCTCGGTTGTTGCACCTCCTTTGTTTCAGCTGCACGTTTGACCCCGCTGGCTTCCAGTGATATTTGCAACCACTGGTTGGTACAGATACACTACATGTTTCGGCTGAGTATTTTGCATTGCATGTTTCAGATTACTCAGCTTTCGGTAGTCTAATGCACGTTGCCCCCCACTGTTGCCATGCATTGTTGAGGGCTTTGCAGCCACTCGCGCTCGGGGTATATAAGGACCCCTCCCCCCAGAAAAGAACAAGCTACATTTTAAAGAGTCGCAGGCCATATTTAACTAATGATGGGTTTCTGATGCTGGGGACACTCTTTCAGCTTAATAATGGTTTATGGGGAATTCGAAGTCGTATTCAACCCGGATATTGGTCGGCAAAAGGGCATAAGGCCATTTACTGTCTTCTTGTATAGAGGACAATCCAGTGGCAAATCTGATAAAAAATTTGGAGGATTCAACTCTCTTCATGAAGATACAAAGAGATGAAAAAATGATTCACATGAAATAGATTGTACTTTATCGGTCTTTTCTGCAGGACCAACATCCCATCGCGATCACACACGCCTTTTAATGCATCACTTACCTACATGAAACAGTTCCAGTTGACCATATTCGCTCGGCATTACACGGCTCCTGTCCTCAAAAGGTACACTCCGTTGAAGACTCCGGTTTCCCTATGGTGGTTTAAAAAAGTTCCTCCAATTGCCAAGTACTCGGGTGCAGTACTATCAACTGCTCTTGCTTTTACGCATGTCCATCCCAACGTGCTAGGAACAGTGGCGCCACCCGTCTTACTAGCCACATACTACGCGGGAACAAGAGCCGAGAAACATAGCTACAAAAAACTGTTGCAATTGATACAGCGAGGCACGGAGGTCACGTGGCGAATTAAGACCTACGACGAGACATCGATTGAGAACGTCAAACAAGGCATTGAAAGTGAGTACGATGACTTCAAAAAACAGGTACAAAGAAAGCTCGAGAACCAGATGATCGAATTTTTTGTGGAACTTGAGAAAAACGGGGTTTCAACCTGGACAAAGGACGTGATTGATGAAAACAAGCAGATTGTCTTTCATTTAGGAGACCCCGAGACTTTTGTCAATCTGAAAGCAGAAAGCGAGGTTTCAGAGGAAGCTGTTCAATTTATAAGCTTCTCCATCCCATACCATGCCAAGAGGAAAAGGTTGGGGGTGGTTCAGGTATCCATGCTCGAAAGAGAAAAGGGCGAAGGATTCGTGGATTACGGCGTTGCTGCACAGCTTTGGACCTATGAGTTTCTTCCAAAACCAAAACGAATTTGCTAAGTATTCTATAAAATTACTGGAATTCAAGCTAATTAAAGCTGAACACACATTGGGCTCTATAAATATTTTAAAGCATTGAGCTCAGTATGTACTTTGTGTTTTGAAACAGAGCTTGGAGCTGATCAGCGGCCAAAGAAATTCCTGGACGCTTCCTGAAACGAGTACCAGGAGTTACAATTGGACGATTCTGCTATGGAATCCAAATCTGGCATCCACAGCTGGATGTCGGCGATTCTCTTGCCGGTGTTGGGATGAGTTGATAGGAAGTCCTGCATGATACCGGCCTTACTGGTCCCATGTTCGAACTGGTCCATCCTTTTCCAGAAGTTGTCGGCCTCGTGGACATTGAAACACAGCCGGGCCATCAATTCGCATCCAATATGGTCGGCCTCGGACTCCATTTCCCGAGATGACGGCATCTGAAACAAACCGGCAATCAACAAGTCGTTGAACCACGAAACACCCGTGACCAAATATAATGCTGTGGACAACATAATATAGATGGGCTGCTTGCTGAGCTGCTCGGACGAATGGTGAGCCAATTGGTGAGATAATTCGTGGGACAACACCGTGGCCAAACCATCCTGGTTCTTGCAGATGGGAAGAATAGAGGAGAAGATGAAGATCTTGCCGTTTGGAAGAATGAAGGCGTTCGGTGGTTCTTGAGGCGTGGCCTGTATGATGTGGATGGACCAGTCCAATGACTTGAGGTGCTGCACCTGCTTCTGGTCATGGGTGTTGGCAATGGCGCTAGAAAGCAAGCGGTTCATGATGCTGGAGATCTGGCCATAATAAGGGCTGGAGTGGTCGACGATACGGTTCTGGTACTGTGCCAAGATCTGGTGGTAGGAATAATCGCCGATTTTCTTCTCTAGCCAATAAGGGACCCAGAGGACCCGAAGACGATGTGTGAAGGGTGCCTCGTTGAGGTTATAGAGGTAGAAGCCCCCAAGCCCAATGCAGGAGTATACAAAAGGTTTGCTCTTGAGGAAGGTGCTCAACTCGAAAGAGGGGCCTCTCTTGCTGTTGAAACGCTGATACGTTGCATACGGCCGATGCTGTTTTGGGAAGGTGATTCGAGGCCTGGGAAAACGGAAGATGGGGGAAAAGAGTCTCTGCCCTAAAATGGATTTCATTGTCTATGAAATGTTCGTGGTACTTCCTGCCGCCTCTGAGGTGACTCCGTGCACACTCTGGTGCACCCGAAATGTGCAAAACACCCGTGCACCCGAAATACACGCACCCGTGCATCCCGTATTGTGTGAATGCTACTTGAAGATCACAGCAGGACCATCGTCAAAGTCGGTATCTGCAGTGATGTTGTTGTCGAAGTTATCCTGCAAACTCAATGCAGGCTTCCCCTCGACCGCCTTGGCTCTGTAGGGGTGTGATCTGTGCAGGCCCAGGTCGGTGATGGTGAACTGAGCCAGCTTGTTCTTGGAGGGGGACGACTCCTCTGAAATGTTCTCGGAAGCAGACTTTAGTCTCTTGGGCGACCCGTTGATGACGCCCCTCTGGGTGGGGAACTTTTCGCTGAACACGTGACCATGAAGTTGCTTGGCCAAGTTATCTAAAGACCGGTCCAGTCGGTTGACCCCTATTAGGCTATTGGATTGACTCTGGATGCTCTGGCGATCGGAGGAAAAGGCGGGCGGCTGGGAGAAGTCTGCTGCGGTAGACAGAGATCCGTTCCGAGGCGTTCTGTCCTCCGGTTCGGCGATGGGGATGAACGAGTCATAGAAATCATAAACGGAGCCTGATTTCTTGTGGTCACGTGCCAGGCCGTTCCTGGGCACTATGCTGGCGGCGGTGTTGGAGGCCGAGGCGTCGGCTACCGAAGACGCCAGTCCGAAAGGGGAAACGGTGGTTTCCTCAGCACCGCCAGATGAATTCTGGAAGTGACTCGTGCTGCGAGACTGAGGCCGGGACATGTTGGTGACCAGTGACATGGAGGCCTTTTCCGTAGGCTCTTGTCCGTTGGGTAGAGTCTTGTTTGCCTGTGGTTGGTGGAGCGCCTGCTCAAAGCCCTTAAAGGAGTCGTTATCACCGAGCTCCACATCGTCATGGGCCTGGTCCTCCTGTTTCTGGATCCGGCGGTGCCGGATCACAAGAAAAGAGCATGCCAAGAGTACAAGGAAGCACGGTATGCCGATGGCAAGCCCTAGGGCCAACGGTTGGTTATAAGCCATAGTTATGGTCTGCAATTACTTGATAAGGACTTCAAGTTCAGTATTCCCCGTGCTGACCGGAATGATTGAATGATTCAATGATAAATGATTCAATGATACGATCACTGAAAATCACTCACAAAAATTTAGCCAAAAGACTCAAGGATTTGATGACTAACTTGTTTCGGCTTGAAGACTGTTGGTGGAGTTCTTGGGTGGTAGCTGCAATGATTCCACGAAAACCTTCCAACACTAACACCAGCTATACTCAGTAACTCTGGCGTGATAGAAACTTGCTAACCACGTATCAGCGGGGCACGTGGGTAGGCAACGGAAGATCTAGGACAGTCAGCGATAAGCGAGGGTCGATAGTAGTTCCAGTCAACGAAGGTATAGTCAACAGCAAGCGGATCAGCAGGAAACGGATCAATAGCGTATGTTCAAGAATAGAAGTCAACGGTAATGGGAATAGTGGAAGTCAACAAAGTCCCGAGCGTAGTAAATAGCGATGGTGATGGAGGAAACAAAGCGAAGGAATCAGCAGATTATCCTGATATGGAAAGCGCAGACAGAAGGGAAGACAAAAGACCGCGGGGACGAAGACAGAAGCGATACAAGGAAGGTATGGACAGGCCGAATTTGGAAGGGTGCGGAGTGATTTGGGAAGCAAGTGGGTTTCATATTTTTTTCCTGCGCGCCAGACTTCAGGCTGCAGCACTACCGAACAGGCTGCGATGCACGGTCAGATCCGGGGGCTATATATTGGGACCCGAGGGGGGGCGACCTTTGGGAGGCAAAACCAAATGGGAATCCCCTCATCTTTATTCTTTGCCACTGAAGCCTACCCCCTGCTCGTTTTCACTATAAAGAGACGCCTTTCCCCTTGATGTGTAAGGGTTCATTGTACGCAGCCCAAAGGATGATTGGGTTTGTTACAACGGCCGTAAATTGGGGAAAAGGAAACTAAGTGGAAACTGTATTAGAATTAAGTGATTGAGGGATTTCCTTGGATTAATTGGCTAAAAAAACATGGATGGAGGAAAAGAGAGGAAGGGGGTTTGGGGCAGGGAGTTGGAAAGAGTGCCTGGTTTCAGATCAGGCCTTGTGTGCAGTCACCGCGGTATTGTGTCAAAATGCTCAGTCCAAAATGCACAGTACTAGTCTGCGTAACAAAGCCCTAAGGCCAGCGGTGCGTGGTCCCATGCAGGTCACTCAAACCCTACATCCCACTTACCCAAAACCTGGTCTTACTCAATTGGGTATTGTTAGGGTTTACTATACAGGACAAATGATGTCAGACTAGATACTTTGAAGAATGTTATTGGTCGGTGTTCTAATTATAGAGCTCATAAAAGAAGTTTATTGAAGACCTTTATTGGTGATGTTCTAATTATAGATCTTGATTGGGATATTCTGGCCACTACAGAGATTATGGGTCGCGCACGACAATTAATTTGCAACGGTACTCTTGATAAGAAAGTGGGTTAAGAGTATCTATGAAACATAGAGAATAAGCTCAGTATGGTATGAGATAAGCAAGGGGTGGAATGTTCTTACTGGGGCTGTACTTCTGGCTATAATTGGCCAGATACCCTTCTACTATATTGGATGGAGTGACCATGACAAATTAGGAATTCATTGAATCTTTTACATTTCGGTGTACTACAGAGAACTGAATTTCTACAGCCATATGTCTTGGATGTTCTGGGTATTTTGATTGATATTGCAAATGCTACTCAGTAAGCTGAAAGATTTGATATCATATTCCAATTATTTCCAGTATAAATGGAAGTACTGAGAATAGTACTAAGGAAAGTGCCAGGACCAATATTAAAGAAAGTACTAAGAAAAGTACTAGGATAAGACTTAAGACAATAGCAAAGGATATTTATTGAGCAACATCCCCGAGGGAAGTACCAGGAACAATACAAATGCGTCACCGGAGGATAATTCTAGAGCATCATACTGAGGAAAAGACCAAGGTCAATACTGGGGAATACTGGATAAAAATACTGCGGAAAAGACTAAGGACAGTATTAGAGGACAATACAGAGGAAAGTACAAAGAGCAATACCAAGGATACTAAGGACAATACGAAGGGTCAATACCGAGGAAAAGACCAAGCGACAATACCGAAGAAAAGACCAGGGATAATACTATGGAAGATACCAGAGGTTAATACCAAGGGACATACTAGGGAAGACAATATTGGGGGACTACTAGGAGATAATACTGGTGAAAGTTTTAAGAACCATGCTAAAGAAAGTATTGAGGATAATTTCAAGGGACAATACTGAAAAGCAATTCCAAGGGACAAAACTGATGAAGACTAAGGACAGTATTAGAGGAGGATACTGAGGAAGGTTCTAGGAATAGGACCAAGGACATCATTAAGGACAGAATAAGGGACAATATCGAGGAAAAGAGCAAGAACAATACTAGAGGATAATATCAGAAGATGATACTATAAGACAATAGCAGGGGACAATACTGAAGACAATTCTTGAGGACAATAATGAGGAAAAGATTAAGGACAGTACTGAGGATAGAGCTAGGGACTATACTAGAAACAATTCTAGAGGAAAAGGGTAAGGATAATACTAAGGATGATACTAGAGGACAGCATTAAGGAACAATACTGTGGAAAGTACTAGGGACAGGACTGAAGGACAATACTAAGGATAGTACTAAGGACAATTCCGGAAGATAATATCGGGGACAATACCAAGGAAAATACTAGGGAAAGTACTAGGGAAAATACGAGGGAAAATACTAGGGAAAACACTGGACAGTACCAAGAAAAGTACCAAGAAAAGTACCAAGAAAAGTACCAAGAAAAGTACCAAGAAAAGTACCAAGAAAAGTACTAAGGAAAGTACTAATGAACAGCGGGTTTCAAGTGACTTTTAGAGTACCCTGGATACCTTAAATTGTTTCCAAGTGCTACTTGATAAGAATGGATCATCATCATCAAACTACAATGCAGTACACTCTATTCTACTCATTTTGGCCATAAAAATCCATTGGCATCTTTATTCAACGACAACGACAACCACAGTCTGCATCAATAGTTTTACTGATGGCTAAAACAACCCACTAGATTGACGGTGCTTGTTCGGGGACCTGATTCCCACCAAATATGGATTTGATGGCCAAGTGTTTGCTATTAAGAAAAACCTGCCCATAGGGATCTTGCATTTGTCAAAAGGTATAATGTGACCATAGATGAATGATGAGCTTGTGCGGAAGGTACGAGAGACTTGGTTGTTCGAAAGCCTGGTGATGCCTTGGACCAATCATATACATCATTGGCTTTACTGGAATTATACTATGTATTCATAGAATAAATCCATGGGAGAACCGTTGCGTCCATACCCAAATAAGATTATGGGTGATGGCAACCTGTGATACGGCAACCTGTGATATGGAAACCTGTGATATGGTAACCCGTGATATGGCAACCTGTGATATGGCAACCCGTAAAAATCAGCTGGGAATAAGCCTCGGTTATGGAATAGACTCTTAGACAAATCTTAATTTCAGCTCATCAGTCTGGTTTCGATACTCAC
Organism: Metschnikowia sp. 13-106.1; assembly: GCA_002374735.1. Taxonomy (NCBI): domain Eukaryota; kingdom Fungi; phylum Ascomycota; class Pichiomycetes; order Serinales; family Metschnikowiaceae; genus Metschnikowia; species Metschnikowia sp. 13-106.1. The sequence goes on from NLAL01000105.1 coordinate 41,433, forward strand.
TATGATATTGCTCATAATTCCATAGTCCGATTGCATAGTGCCCAGAGTATGACTGACTCGTTTTCGTGAATTCGTCTGTTCTAATTCTCCCCGACTATTATTGGTGTCATGGTTGATGGTACCATAGGATTGACTTCGCAACGTCACAACCAGACTCATAGATTCCCGGATTACAAATTTGTGACTTGACTTCATGGACTATGAGTACTTCTAGAATTTCAGCTCATCAATCTTGAGTTCATAAATCACCTTTGGTTTAGAGTTCATCTTGGGTCTTTGGCCTATGATTCCCAAGACCTTACATCATTCCCTGTCCAAACCCAAATACCACGATCCACCAAGTGATACTGCTTCCTGAGTGAGTCGATTCTGATTCTGTCTCATACTCTGATTCCAATTCGGATTCCGTTTCCGATCCAGTTGTCTAACTCTCAATCATGCTTTCATTCCCTAACACGTTCTCAATCTCTGACTCATTTCTAATCCTCGATAGGAGCTAGAATTCAAAATCGATGGACGGATCCTTGCACAAGTCAATCTTGGTTCCATCGTCCAACTCCAAAAGAATGTACTCCACTTCAAACGGCACAAGCTTGGAGACCCGTTCGGCCTTCATTTTGAGCGTGCCGCTTTGCTGGTCGCCCTTGACTCGGAATTCAATGTCGATGTTGCCCTGCACAGTGTTCAAAGTGCCCCAGATCCAGGGCCAGGACGATTGGTACCCCATGTTGGAGCCAAGACCTGCTTTGGCGAGTTCCGACCGCCGCAAACAATAGAGCACGGAGTTAATGATGGGGGACCGGGTTTTCTCGTAGTTGAAAATCACCACGCAACTGACGGTGACTCCGACAGCATAGAGCCAGAAATACCGCTTGTTCTTCTTCTGGTCCGCAAACGGATCGGGAAATTCCCGATCAATACTCACTTGCCGCGGAGGCAATCGTGTGTGGGGAAACGTAGAGTTTAGGCGTGCTGCACACCTGACGTTAGGCTTTTGGAACGCTTGATTTCTGAGGCTTTGGAGCGTCCGGATCATCTTGGGTACTAGTCCTGGGTTAAGCACTTCGCTTTGAGTTTTTTCGCACGTCGGTCACGTGCGCCTCCCCGGCCACTTCCACCAGATATCTTCAAGCCCAATACCGAAATTTCAGGAATCAATAAAAAAAAGTCAAAAAAGCTCGATAATAATATAGTGCCCGGAATTCTAAGATTAAAAATAGTCGAATGAGACGAGAAGAGTCTCGATGAGTCTCGAAATTCTCGGGAAGTCTCGAAAATCATTTCGGATTCCAGGACCCTCAGGATCTCAGAATGAGGGTACATAACATCAATGCCATGCCCGAAAGTCATTTTAAAGCTTGAAGTTCAAAGACTCCATAATTCACAGTATCACGGTATGTGAATATCCTTTTGCTTTCCGAGCTTTCTGTAAATTTAACCACACGTGTCAATCTGGTTCTCCGAGTATAGTGGTGTCATAACATATTCTCTGAAGTCCCACATGATGAATTTCTCGAAATCTTAAGATCTTATCCCATTACATCATGAGTTTCACGTAAATCTGAAATTAGTGTCTCAAAACCGCGGGGGTTCAATGATTGAGGTCATGGTCTCAGGTCCTTCATAATTTTTCAAGCTTCGAAATTTTAAGCTCAAAATCTTGAGTTTGGATCTCGATATCAAAAATTCCTTATTCGCTTCAGTCGACCATCCATCGTTTTGGAATTAACTGTTCTTAGAGTTCTCCGTGTAAGTATAATACAGATTTGTCCCGTCCAAGGGTAAACCCGAACACCTTCACCAAAATGTTCATAAAAATAATTTTTTGGGAATTGTCCTTTGGAAGCCCGAAAACGCACACATCTGCGCCGAAGGTTTCCCCGCAAAAGTCGAGAAGGTCTCTGCAAAAACACATGAGATCTTTCTCGTAGCTGGTGAACTCACAGCCCATCACCAAATCCGAAAAAGTGATGTGCACGGTCTCCAGATCTATATTTCCCTGGATCACGGGGACCCTGTTCCAAATGAGATGGAAACTTCGCTTGTCTGGGGGAATTTCGCAGTCAAAGACGCCACTTGTGGAACGGGGCGGTTCTAGAGGCGAACGAGGGGATATTCGATTTCGAATGCTCCATAATTTTGCTGGCTTCTTTTTCAATGTTCATTTTGTTGGTCTGTTGGGTCTTGGCTTTTGGTATTTTGGTCTGTGGCTTTCGGTCTCGGGGTGTTTCGTATCGATCGCGTGGAAGTCGGGCTGATATGGTCACGCGCGCGCACTCACGTGACGCATCGGATGCTCTTCACCAAAAATCCATCTTTTAATTTCACCCCAAAATGGCCAAAAAAGGTATGTTCCCTAAATGTCCCGTTTATGTCACCACTTAATTTGAAATTTGGTGACTAGACTTTTGCCGACTTGATACTAACAGTAGTTTCCAAACATAGCAGAGCTGCCAGAAGAGGCGAGGTCGCCGTTGGAGGAGAGGCCAAAGCCTTGGAGAACTTGCCCAGGGAAGAGAACAGTGAAGTCCGTAAATCGATCATCAGAACCACCATCAAAAACGAAAATCTCTTGGCCAAGAAAATGGAGAGGAGTCTGGTCAAGAAACAGAACAAGAAACTCACCAATACTCTAAAACATAAGACGGAGAGAAACACCAAGTTGGAGGGCGTCTTATCTACTAAAATCCAGCAGTCCATTGACCGGGCCCGATATGTGCAAAACCTGAGAAAGGCGGGATGGGATGAAATCAACAAAGGGCTTCGTATCCGGAACGTTAACAAAGATATCGTTGATAGTCATATTGGGAGCATGGAGGAGCGATTGGTTGCTGAAAAGGAGCAGAGCGATAAGGCCTTCAAGGAGGGAAACAACATGTTTGCAATGTTAGAAGAGGAATAGTCAACGGCAGGATTCTTAGCACCCTGGGTTAGAGACCCACCATGGTTTGCATTTAATTGGAAATAAATAGACATGATTTTGTTCAGTTCTTTTTGAAATAAGGAATTTTCTCCATGTAGTGTTGTTGTCAATATTTCAGAGGGTATAATCTCATTTGGGATGATTGTCATCGCAGCCCATACCAACACATTCACATACCCAAATGGAATTCGTATACACCAAATCGTCTTATTCAACTTTTTTCCAATGAATCAACCGAGACTTTCATAAAGTTTGAAACTTTCTTTATCCACTTCACTTCACCTATCAAATTAGTTCCATAACTTCATTTAAACTCTCATTAATCAATATGGCTTGGCATAGAGGCTAGACAGATGCTGCCTCTGATTTCATTATTAGTAAGCAAATTTCAAAATTTGAAAGAAAAGTGTAGTCCCAAGAGTTGATCAACATGAAATCCGGGACTTAACGTGATGTATAGGCAGCTAAGAAAAAGAATACAGTAGTGAAACATCTGTAAACGGATATGTTGAGGTCTTGCCATAGGCCTTTCCAATGCGAAACAGGACTTACATCTTTTGGTAGATTGAGCTTAGCGACATTGAGAAAGAGGACTCCAAGAGGAGTAGTTGGTTTAGACTCACTCGATGTTTCACCCTATGTTGAATTGTAAGGACCCAAGATGAAAAAAACTCCATTCATCAAATGTCCAAGAAAACCAACTTAAAATCACCCTATTCTGCTTCAGACCATACAATCAATTCCAGCCAATTCTTCTTCCTTTGTTGACTTTGCTACCACATAACTAGTCCCACTTCCAACATCTGTCATATTCGAAACTCAATAAAGTCCAATTGCTCTAGTTTAAATTCATAAATATTTTAAACACATAGTGTCACATAATTCTAAACGTTCCTAAAGAATTAGTGGAGGAGTAAAATTTGGGGGCGGATCAAAAATCATGGGACTGGGGGTTTATATAGGAGCGGACGAGCTTTTTGCAGCCTGCGAGGATCCGTGTTTTAGAACACAAAACCAAAACCGGCCCTAGGTGCATTGCAGCAAATTAGTGTTTCAGGAAGGTAGCGCTTTTCTCTTTTTTATTCCGAACAGTTTGTTTGATTCCGACTTGACCCCGGTTCTCCTAACAACAGCGTAGCACCAGGGCAGCGCGCAATCTGCAGGAGCGGGATACCTTGCATAACTTGCAGAACTGTCCACTAAGTATCCGCATTCTCAAACACGTCTGTGGCACACCTCAAACAAGCATACATCTCCCATTTCAGCATATGTTGTGTCTAAGGCTGACCGGATTGTTCTGCATACTAGTAGCGTGTACGCTTGCCCAACACTATGTCGGATTCGACAAGAGCAGGCTTGCCCCCGGCTCGTTTTATGAAACATTTGACACCCCGGACTTGGTCCAATCTGGCTGGCATGTGTCGACGGGGTTGAAGGAGGGCCGGATCTCGTACAATGGTGTGTGGAAAATAGAGGAGCCCCACCGGTACCCTGGGTATTCCGGGGATATGGGACTCGTGATGACCACCGAGGCCGACTATTACTCTATCTACAAGCGGCTTGCGCAGCCCATCAGTTCCGAGGGAAAGGACCTTGTGTTCCAATATGAGGTCAAGTTCCAGGACGGAATTGAGTGTGGTGGTGCATACTTCAAGTTGATTTCCGACGACACTTTCGAGCCCTCGAAATTCAGCGATCAGGTCAGATACGAGGTGATGTTCGGCCCGGACATCTGCGGCTCCATCAACAAGGTGCAGTTCATCTACACCAAAGATACGCATAATGATACTATTCAAAGCGAGTTACGGACGCCGCCCATGGCCCGCAAGTCGGAATTGCTGACCTTATATACCCTCATCATTCGGTCGACCCTCGAAGTCGAAATCCGGGTCAACGGTGAAACCGCCAAAAAGGGCCATTTGTTCAATACGCCCCACTTCATGCAGCCTGCATTGAGCGTGCCGCAGCTTATTCCAGACACCTCGGCCCGCAAACCCGAGGACTGGGACGACCGGCCCGTGCTTTTGGACTTGAGTGCACCCAAACCCGAGGATTGGGATGAAACGTACGGCTGTGAGACAATTCCCGACCCCTCGGTGAGCAAACCCGAGGGCTGGAACGATGATCCCTCGGTCTCGTCACAAATCCCCGACCCCCGGTACTCGAAGCCCAAGCAGTGGGACGATTCCGAGGATGGTGAATGGATTACACCCATGATGCCCAACCCCAAATGCGCCTCTGGATGCGGCGAGTGGAAAGCCCCCGAAATTCCCAATCCGGACTACAAGGGCGAGTGGAAAGCTCCATACATCCCCAACCCTAACTATAAAGGCGAGTGGAAACCACCCATGAAGGAGAACCCCGAATATAAAGAGCTGCAGAGATATGTGGCCAAGCCAATTACCGGGGTGGGAATGGAGGCTTGGACCATGCAGTCCGGCATCATGTTCAACAACCTTTATGTGGGCAATTCGGTTAGTGATGCAGAACGCCTTGGAAATGAGACGTTTCTTCCCAAATTGGAATTGGAGGAAGCAAACTATAAGGAGACTGCACCTAAACCTCGGCACACGCCCCAGGCGCCTCCTCCAACTTTCGAGGACTTGTTGCAGGAAAAGTCTACATGGGATAGCTTGAAACTCTCGGTTGTTTCAAATGTGAAACGCGAGGCTAAATTGGCAAAAGAGTTCTGGGTGTCTTTCCAATTGCAACCAAACGAGACGGTTGTAAGTAACCCTTTTAGGTTTGCTATCTACTGCTTTGTGTTTCTCGTCACGTTTGTGTTTGTGTTCGGGGTTATGAACGTGGCCATGTTCCTCATTTTGACTAGCCGTGAAGCGGAGGCTGCAAAGGAGAGAAAAGAGAAGGAGAAGGAAAAGAAGGAAAGAGAGGAAAAAGAAAAGGATTCAAAAGGGGAAGTGGATCCGACTTCGTCTCCCAAAGTGGAAGCGGAAGCTCCCTCCAGTGATTCCGAGGATATTGTGGAAACTGCAGGTGCGTCAGGGGTTAAGCCCAATGACACAGAGCTCGAAAAAAGGCGCTAGGCTTATGGTTCCGGGGGTGCGTGTATATGCGTGCATGAGACCAAGCGCCTTGTTTCAGGTTTGAAGCCCCTTTTGTGGAACAGCGTCAGGTTTACTATATAAGAAGCCTTTTTACCCCGTGGGATATTGTCCACAATTTATTCTATGAGAGAGATTGTTATTCCCTAGTAAGTGTTCCGACCAGTTTGTGATAAATGAATATACAAAGCAGGACATCTGATGTGATTTTTTCAATTCCAGGTCACCAGGAAGATTACAAATTACAAAGAAACTACTTCGGAGATAGTAAGTGGGAGCTTATTTCTTCATAGTCTCTTGACATGCAAGCATTCATGATAATCAAATCTTTCAGATATTGAGTCTACGAGATCGCACATTACCCATTGGTGAGTGGTCTGAGGGCTGAAACTGTTAACCAAAATACATTTTGAAATAATCGGTGTTATTTTTTACAGTGATCAATTCATATAATTTACGACGATTCGTCTGTTTGCTTAGAAGAACATCTGCTTTTAGAGATCTGATACTTTGCTGCAGAATTGTAACCAACTCAATCATGGGTGAGATGTTTCCCAGAGAGGGGCTTTAATCCATTCTGCATAAGCAATTTGATATGAATTTGCAATAGCTGACAATGAATATTCGTGTTTTAGAATATGTTTGACTAGGAAAAAGCAATTTTGTGTTCCAGAAATTTTGCTATGTGGCTTTGCCAACTTCTTCCTCACCTGTATGACTCATTGGCATGTCATTTGTGTGTCATCTGTATGTTTCGTTTGCATGACAATTATCGAATAAACACCAAGGTTCTGATTCTCGGGTCAAAAAGACGGACCTAATGGATGGTTCAAAGGTGACCCTATTCAGGGATCATGAGATCAAATGATATTTTCGACAAGCTTATTCTCAAAAGGACCGTTGTAGAAGCTTCCAAGAAAAGAACCCAAGGTTTTGGCTGTGTCAAGATATGTGGCTTTGTAACGTGTGTTTACATCATTTCGAGTGTTTGGTAAGGGTCGGATCTCCTCGACGCTCGATAACAGCTTCTCGCGCAGGGTCCCACGTGGACAACAATGTAGCGAAGAGTTGTCAAATTTAAATTACATGCACGCCGAGATTGTGAAATTTCAGTCACAGCAGCACGTGAAGGTTTCTCGGGGCATAGTCAAGATTCCAATGAAGTTGAATGTGATAATACCATTTTGAAATTAAAGTCCATGTGAATCAATGACCAGCTTAACCTATCGATTTGGTCTAGACCACATTGTTCGACACTTCAAGAACCAAAAAAGTAACGCTCAACACAACAAAAAAAAACAAAAAAAAAAAACACCGAAATATGATCAAAAAGACACAAAAACTCCAAAGACATATCGCTCGAGATGTTGCTGTGCAAGTGCAACCGAGAAGTTAATGGAAACACAGGGATTATCAAGAACAGTCATGCATAAAGTCAACAGACTGAAACAGAGGCACCTTGAGAAACCCCCAATACAGGATGCATATGATTGTGTTTTTCTGTGAAACATTGCTAACAATATTGTTATTTCGCAGTCATTTAAGTCATTCCATATTCATATAACATTGTCATGCTACCCTTTCCAATACAATGCCTCCTATCATAACTCCCATGACAACCATACCCTCCATTCATGAAATGTACTCTTAGTACAATCAAGCATCGTGTGACCAAAAACTAGGCGTTGGGCTTCTGTGAAATTCAGTTGGCCGTATCACTGGAATTTGGGGTACTACTTGCGGCTTGCAATATGCACCCCACAGTGGACCGTACACGGCGCGGCCCCACGTTTATCCCTTGCCACAACATTCTTTCTACAGCCCAGAGCTCAAACACCAAATCAGCCGTGTTCAACCTTCTCAACCCTTGCAGATCCACGTGCTCGCCTTTGCTGCAAATTATCGGCCAACTACAGTGGAATTTGTTCCTGTCTTTGTTCCTGTGACCGCCCGCCCTCACAACCGATTAATTAATTGAGATCCAATTGTGGTTGAAGTCCCCGTGCATTCCAAAACAAAGCTTATAAAATGGCCATTCGCTTGCCAGATGATAAGGAGGAATTGTTTCCTCGCAAACAAAGCAGCAGGACTCTTCAAATAATCATGCTTTTCTTTGTGCTTTTGTCCTTGAGCTTTTTCTGCTTCCAAGCAGCAGCTGTCAACCAGCCTTTCAGAGTGTATACCCACAATATCCGGTATGACAATTTGAGTCCCAGCAAAGGCGAGCCATTTTGGTCCCAACGGAAGTCTTTGATCACTCAGTCGATCATCGACCGTACCAAAAAGCAGCCTTCGGTTGTTTGTCTTCAGGAAGTGTTGCACAATCAGTTAAAAGACATTATGAACGGCTTGAACAAGGACTCTTCGTGGCTGTATTATGGAGTGGGCCGTACTGATGGAAAGACGAAGGGCGAGTACTCGCCCATTTTGTTCAAAAACAAGGATTGGGAGTTGCAAAAGTCTCAAACATACTGGTTGAGTCCTACTCCGGATGTGCCCAGCCGTGGGTGGGATGCAGCCTTGGAAAGAATTGTCTCGGAGGTTTACTTGAAGAGCAAGAAAACTGGTAAGGTGGTGAAGGTGTTGAACACGCACTTCGACCATAAGGGCGAGGTGGCCCGCCGAGAATCCGTCAAGTTGATCATGAGCAAGATGCAGCAGGGCAACGAGCCCTCGTTTTTGTGTGGTGACTTTAACAGCGGGCCCACTGAAGAACCCTACAAGATCTTATGGAAATCAGGGTATAAGGATGCCAGGGTGCAGGGCCTCATAGACGAAACACCAACATTCACTGGGTTCGACCGTGAGCACGAGTGGCAATCCATCATTGATTACATCTGGGCAGACAAGAACTCCGAGTGGAGTAGCTATACTGTTTTGCCAAACTGGTTTGGCAAGTACATGAGTGACCACAGGCCCGTGACTGCTCTCTACCAGATTTAAAACGTTTAGAATCAGTGTTCATCATGAACACACTTGGACAGGACTTCAGAGAAGGATCCAGATTGAAAGACTTCAAGACCCGATCTAGGATTTTGTGATGTCCAATGGCTGAACTAAAACTTCTGTTGAGATGAGTGATTCTATCAGGAATGAATCGACTAGAGGTATTAATAATTGATCTGGAAACTCCCGGATACGAATGCTTGTTTCCACTGGAATCGCTTCAAAGTAGAGTGACTTTCTGCAAGTGTTTGTCTTTTCAGAAAGATACTCATGGTCCTTCAAGCTGGAATTCTACAGATGACCTAAACGCCCGAAATGCTTCAGAACTGGAAATGTCTAAACGGAATATTCCTGAGACGATTTCGAACTAGTGCTTGGGACATCAATCTCGAGAGTGTGCAGCTTCTTTAGTGTATTTTAAAGAAAAACCAGCCCATTCAATCAGCTCCTCGAACTTCTCAAGAAAGTATGTGGTTTTCTCTTGACCTAAAACCAAATAAATACTCCAAGGCTCAAAAAATTCGTGCTGGTATAAAAATGACTGTCTCTCTCAACATAAATGTAGCCACCGGATTTTTTACACGACTATTTGAGCTCCTCAGCAAGTCACGGAACCCTAAGCCTTCAGTGCCATGTCAAAAACGAATAGGTGAATTTGTCGATTTAAAAAAAAGCTTTTAATTATATAGCCCAGATTAATGGAGCTGGTGCAAGTCATAAAGAGATTTGCTGGGGTTTAGAACATAGTTTTTTCTGAAACACTTGTATTTTTCAGAAGTACTTTTGTATTTTTCTGAAGCAATTTTGTATTTTTCTGAAGCAGTTTTTTATTTTTCTAAAGCACTTCTATTTTTCTGAAGTACTTTTCTATTTTTCTGAAGTACTTTTCTATTTTTAAGAAGTACTTTTCTATTTTTCTGAAGTACTTTTCTATTTTTCTAAAGCAATTTTTTTATTTTTAAGAAGTACTTTTCTATTTTTCAGAAGCACATTTCTATTTCTCAGAAGCACTTTTGTAATTTTAAGAAGCACCTTTCTACTTATCTGTCTAGTCCCAATATCTTGATTGAATTGGACCTATTAAAGAGCGAAGCACAATTTCGTATACGCCATCCTGCATGGGATGCATGAATACAGCAAGATTCACTTCTACGCCTGATAGGGATGGAGATAAGGCGGTTTGCTTATCTTTTTTACGGAATTGAGATTCATTAAGATACAAAATGATTGTAAACTAGTGCATTTTTTGTTGAGAAACAGGAGCCGTGGCTCCATGTTTCCCTTAGACCGCGATCACGCACGTGACTGTGGTCGTGTGAAGGCTCACCCCAATATAAAAGGACAAGCTCCCGCTATTCTATAGTTCTATAAGAGTATCCGAAACATACATCAACTGAGGGAGTACATACCAAGATGTCTCCCGATACCGGACCCACCAATAGTGTAGAGGTACTGATTTTTCTATTTTTCTAGAGCAGTTTTGTATTTTTCAGAAGCACTTTTGTATTTTTCTAGAGCAGTTTTGTATTTTTCTGAAGTACTTTTGTATTTTTCTAAAGCAGCTTTCTATTTTTCTAAAGCACTTTTGTATTTTTCTAAAGCAGTTTTGTATTTTTCTAGAGCAGTTTTGTATTTTTCTAGAGCAGTTTTGTATTTTTCTAGAGCAGTTTTGTATTTTTCTGAAGCACTTTTCTATTTTTCAGAAGTACTTTTCTATTTTTCTGAAGCACTTTTATAATTTCGTTGAACTACTGTTCTAGTTCTCTGAAGCACCCTTCTATTTTTCTAAAGCATTTTCTATTTTTCTAAAGCACTTCTATTTTTCTAAAGCATTTTCTATTTTTCTGAAGCACATTTCTAATTTCGCTGAACTACTTTTCTATTTCTCTGAAGCACCCTTCTATTTTTCTGAAGCACCCTTCTATTTTTCTAAAGCACTTCTGAGTATTTGTCCAAGTCCAATGATGTTGTGTTTCATGTCGGCGAATGCTGTGATGGTATCTGCCATAACAACACAGATCCAACCCAGTGGAACGACATTGTCACGGCACGGTATGTGGCTATCTCACATTGTCTCGGTCTATATTACCTCTATTAAGGCCGTCGGACTGTGTACTATTTGCTATAGAACTACCCAAATGTAGTACTAGTCAATGGGACCTGACAAGCTGCTGCCACTATCTCCAGGGAACCTTACGTAGACTATTTTTCTGTAGCACTTGAGTGAAGTACTTGTCTAATTTTCTAAATCACTTGTCTAACTATGGCATAATATGGTGTTACTATAGTGTTGCTGGTGGGACTGGTACTGGTCTTCAAGTGACTTACGAACAGTTTTCATGCTTACTATGGCGTGACTACTTCCACACTTTGGTGTCCAGGTCTGGTCTAATGGTCTTATGGTCTTATGGTCCAATTGTCTAATTGTCTAATAGTCCTATGGTCCAATTGTCTAATAGTCCTATGGTCTAATTGTCTAATGATACTACTATGGTTTTACTATGATCTTGCCGAAATCTCAATATGGTATTTGTGCTCTTCGTGGTTTACCTTGGTCCAATGGCCATGACTTGGATGGTCTGGTGAATTGCTTGGATAGGCCAGTGTCCTGTATGGTGTTACTCTACAGTCCCCTGAGGTCTTACAAAGACGGAACTGTGTTTACCTGATTCTTGTTAGTTTTCAGACCTGGATTTATTGAGTACAGTCTAGATCTAATCAGTATTATTCACAATTGTCCCGTGGGAACTCCTGAGTCTTGGATCGGGGCGAGGGTCCCTCATTATATAGTCCACTGTACGAGTTCTCGTATATGGGCTATAGCCCCTCGTGTATATGGTAGCCAACTGATTGGTCATCACGCAATGGTCTCCGTCCACATGTAGTATGGTGGACATGCAGTCCGCCAGTCATGCATGTCTAGGAACCCTCACACGTTAACAATTCTCAAGATAAGTCTTTTCCTTCTTTTGCCTTCTCTCGCTTTCTCTACTCATCAATGTCGTATCACCTATTGTCGTATCACCAATGTCGTATCACCAATGTCGTATCACCTAATATGCTATTCATGTCTATACTTAATACTGTCAGATCCGGCATGGGTAGTAACCTACGTATGGAGGGATTAGAAAGTCTCTCTTCCCAATACTAATTAGGGCTACTACGAACGCCATATCACGCCATTCGACCAAAAAATGATGGCCCTTTTTCGAAGATGCCAAGAACAATCTTCACCATTGTTCTGGTGAAGAGTTTCCACTGCCACGTTTCTCTTCAAAAGCTATATAAATCGCACTGCCTTTTCTTGTGAGGAACCATCAACGGATAAATAGATAACTTAGTACAAAACGTTTAACAAGAATCTAACAGAAACATATTAATGCCTCTATTGTATCCACGTCTGACGTCTATCTTATATTTCACCATAATCTTAACTTTTATCAAACCTATCTTTAACCTCACGTTATCTTTTACCGATTTTATATCTTACATTTATTACATCTTTCACATTTCTGATTTTTGAAGCACTTTTTTGAAGCACTTTTCTGATTTTTGAAGCACTTTTCTGATTTTTGAAGCACCCTATTTTTTCTAAAGCACCCTATTTTTGTTAAAGAAATTAGGCAATGTAGAAAGAGCATCAATAATAGCATGAAAAATAATATATTGTGATGTATAAAAAAAGCTAGAACAGCATATCCCCATCCTCTGACCATATAGCTATCTAATTTTCTAAAGCACTTTTCTAATTTTCTAAAGCACTTTTTTAATTTTCAAAAGCACTTTTCTCTTTTTTCTAAAGCACTTTTGTAATTTTTCTAAAGCACTTTTTTAATTTTCTAAAGCACTATTCTATTTTTCTAAAGCACTATTCTTTTTTTTTAAAGCACTATTCTAATTTTCTAAAGCACTATTCTATTTTTTTAAAGCACTATTCTATTTTTCTAAAGCACTTTTCTCTTTTTTCTAAAGGATTTTTTTAATTTTCTGAAGCACTTTTTTAATTTTTTAAAGCACCCTATTTTTTCTAAAGCATTTTTTTAATTTTCTGAAGCACTATTCTATTTTTTTAAAGCACTTTTCTCTTTTTTCTAAAGCACTTGTCTAATCTTTTAAAGCACCCTATTTTTTCTAAAGCATTTTTTTTATTTTCTGAAGCACTATTCTATTTTTTTAAAGCACTTTTTTAATTTTCTAAAGCACTATTCTATTTTTCTAAAACCCTTTTTATTTCATTGCCTTATTCATTTGTCTATAGGTATAATGCTCTATTCACCGTCACTGTTAGATTCTTGTGGCAACGAATACCTGGCGTGTACGGAGGACAGGTACTTCGTGGATATGTTTTATGCAGGCCATTGAAAGGACAATAGGGCTGTGCAGACCCTGAACAAAGGCTGCGCGGGTCTTAGCCGAACTGAAAAGTATAAGAAGCGCTGTGGACCCGTTAGGTAGGACTTTGGTCTTGTAAGGTACAACTTACATATCCCTGTATATTAATATATACTAAAACAAAAGTTGAAAGAGATAGACCATGGAGACAATAGGGTTGAGTTTCAGCCTACATTTGAGTGTCTATCAATATACAAGAATATGTAAGCTGTACGTTGCAAGACCAAAATTTAGACTAGGTTCCAGGTGGGTGAAAACTCTTCACTTATTAGTGGCCTGCATATAACATGTCGCTGGTCTGCATACAATGCTTCTACCAAGTACCTTGACTCCGTACATTCTAAGTACTCTTTGACACTGTGTGGATCCAGGACAATAGGGCTGTGCCGGCTCTTGACGACCCGAATAGTATAAGACGCGGCCCCAATTAGGACTTTGGTCTGGTAAGGTACAACTTACATATTCCTGTATATAAATATATATATATCCTAAAACACAAGTTGAAGAGTTGTAACGATCACTTAAGTATGTGTCTTCGTTATTGATTCCCCTAAAACGCAATATGACCTACTAATACAACTATAGAAGAAAAGAAGAGCGCTGCTAAGGAGGCTGGTAGATAACAGGCCGAGAGACTTCATGATACCTCAAAAGGTAGACTACTATCTATGGAGGACCTGACATTCACTGTTTGTTTAGATTGGTATTTGGGGCGTCTGCATACTTGACCTGGCCAAAAAAAAAAAAAAAAAAAAAAGGAAAAGAAACCACTCTGAGGCCTCTGATTGAGTTTTTGTTCGGTAATAGTGAACGAAGAAAACAAATATTCGAAATCTTGTAAAATAACGAATATTGCAATTAATAAAGTAGTAAAAATAAACCCGTATCAAGTTATGAAATTTATATGTTCTAGAGGATTCCTTTATGAACTCTCCATTAATCGGTATCCTTATGGCTTGTCCACTGTGGTGGTGTCCTTTTTTTTTTTTTTTTTTTTTTTCATCAACAGTGCATTGGTGTAATTTCTTCTTGGAGAAAACGGCGTCTCGTGCCAGGAGAAAGAGGGTCTTTTGTTTGCTCTGGGGAGGCCATTTTGGGAGTGCATTGGACTTTAAAGTAGCCAAAAAGCCAAAAAACCAGAGTTCAAAACCGACCCATTTACGACTTAGTTTACTTTACCTTCTAAACATACGGTCGATGGTTTTGCCCAAGTATTTGAACCGATATATTCCTTATTCCCAATCCACCATAAAATATCGTGTGCGCCCTGCATATAGAGCAATCGTGTGCAGGAGAGGCGTGCCGTGCTTGAAATTTTACCCTTTTAGTTCTGGTGATAGAAAATTTTATTCTAAATCTACTGGAGTATTTCGTTTTTTGGCACTGAATATAGTTCTGTTCAAATAGCACCCAAAGTATATGTCAGTGAGAAATCACCATTCGCACCCAGATTCTCCAAAAAGAAATCTGTGTACCATTGGCACTAGAGACTTTCAAAATTTCAGTTTGACTAAAAAGTATTTCTAGATATTAGTTACTAAAATTAGTAGATTTACTTTTCGAATTATTCGTCTGTTTAATTTGTAGTGTTGTTTGAATCGTTTTGCGCTGGTCTGAATCGTTTTGCGCTGGTTTGAATCGTTTTGAAAAACAATAGACCTCGCCATTTCCCTTTTCAAAATCAGATTTAAAATATCTGAATTCATCTAGAAGATATTTAATATGTTATCACCCAAAAAGATATTCATCCAAAATTAGGGGTTTCCCTGAAGGTTGTGTGAAATGGAGAAGTATCTCCAGGGAGGGAAATCCAGGTCTAGAACGTATATGCAGGAGTCGTTTGTAATAGGCCAAACAGTAGTTTCTCTATCATTTCCTAATCAGGATATGAATCCAACACTCTTCCGTCTAGTCAAACTTTTGCCACGCTGTTCTAAAGTCCCAAAAGTCAGGTAAGGATCTCCAAAATACAGGTATTCTGCGTTTATCCAAAACTTCAAAGAGGCCACTCAAACTCCTAATTAATGCGTTATGCACCAAGATCTTGTCTCTGGAGAGTGCATAGAGTTCATTGAATCAGGTAATTCATGATATTATGAGCATAGTATGAGTATAGTATGAGTATAGTATGAGCATAATATGAGCATAGTATGAGCATAGTCTGACCATAGTATGAGCATAATATGAGCATAGTCTGACCATAGTATGAGTATGGGTATGTACTAAAGGTATACCTTTTCCACTTTAATCTTCTATCCCATGTTCAGTCAAAGTAAAATTTGCAACTTTGTTCAATAGCGTTGGTTTGCTCATCAGGTAGTCAAGTAGTATCTCAACGATTCCAAGTTCAGATCTGGTAATGTCTGACCCTTTCAACTTTTGTTTTAGTATATATTAATATACAGGGATATGTAAGTTGTACCTTACAAGACCAAAGTCCTATGTAACGGGTC
>NLAL01000322.1:0-12702 GCA_002374735.1 Metschnikowia sp. 13-106.1
ATCTAGACAATTCAATGAAGCTTCAGAATGATCGTTTTCAATCGTGCGACGTCCTGATTGCTGACAAGCGTGGTATTGTCCATGGACCCCATGACTTACGTGCTTACGACTGTTATGATGTGGAGATTTATTTTTTGCCTGTGGCCCAAGCAAGTTTCCTCACCTTGGACGAGGAAGAAGAGGTTGAAGAAAACGGGGAGGAAGAAGAGGTTGAAGAAAACGGCGAGGAAGAAGAGGTTGAAGAAAACGGGGAGGAAGAAGAGGTTGAAGAAGACGGCGAGGAAGGGGAGGAAGAAGAGGTTGAAGAAGACGTGGAGGAAGGGGAGGAAGAAGAGGTTGAAGAAGACGGCGAGGAAGGGGAGGAAGAAGAGGTTGAAGAAGACGGCGAGGAAGGGGAGGAAGAAGAGGTTGAAGAAGACGGGGAGGAAGAAGAGGTTGAAGAAGACGGGGAAGAAGAAGAGGTTGAAGAAGACTGCGAGGAAGGGGAGGAAGAAGAGGTTGAAGAAGACGGGGAGGAAGAAGACGTTGAAGAAGACGGGGAGGAAGACGGGGAGGAAGACGGGGAGGAAGACGGGGAGGAAGAAGACGGGGAGGAAGAAGACGGGGAGGAAGAAGACGTTGAAGAAGACGGGGAGGAAGACGGGGAGGAAGAAGCGGTTGAAGAAGACGGGGAGGAAGAAGAGGAGAAAGCAGAATATGAATCAAACCCAGCGCCCCTCTCTCTCTACTCTCCACATGTTTTCGTTGCCGAAATCGGGAACAAGTCGGTGGTGCTCTCACACCACGCGCTCAGTCCCACTATCAGAAGGTTGTCGTATCCAATTCTGTCGAGTGTACCAGAAAAACCGGCCAAATTCTTTCTCAAAAACAACTATGCTATCCCCGTCAAGCAACCCACTGGAAGATTAGGGTTGAGCAAAGGCTTCTTTGTGTTTGGAGACGTCGAAGGGTTGGAGTTGCATTTTGAACAGAAAATGAAGGTTGCAGATGGTCCGTTCTACGCGTGCGATATTCCAGGAAGTGCCAGGGGTGGTATTTATTACGGAACCATAGCCACGGCCACTTTGAATTGTGTACCTGCGGATATCTACTTCTGGCCCATCGAAGAAGTTGGTGGAAATGCCGATCCAAGGAAAGAGTTACTGCGCTATGTCGGAGAACCGTTGGTATTTTTTGCCAAGTACAAAACCTTGTTGGTACCACTCTTTGCTACGCCTTACCACTTTGATTTGCGGCTTGCCCATACGTTGGTATATGAAGACTCAGTTCGTGCGCCCCCCGAGTTCAAGAAGTTCACCACGTTCACTCTGGAGAATGGGAAGGTTTATACCAAGGAGACAGAAACGCCTGGCTTCGTGGGGCTATTCGGGGAATCCTTGGCCTTTGGCCAATTTAGTGAGGCCAGTGTTTTTGATTTTGATGAAACTGGAAGGGTTTTGGGGGTTGACTTTCACGCGTGCACCATTTCCCAAGGGGACATGAGCTTCATAAGGTTCGGCCTGGTATTCAGTGACTCCAAAGAGTGCTTGGATGTGGACATTTACCTCTTGCCTGCACACATGGCCTCTCGTTCGGATCTGGATACCTTCTCTGAGGGTAGAACAACTTTACCTGATGTGAATACAGAGAAAAATCAAACAGAAGGAGAGAATGAGCAATCTGGTTCTTTGGATAGCTCTTCTCGTTCTTCGGAAATCTCTTCAGGCTCAGACTTAGGCTCAGACTTAGGCTCAGACGAGTCGTTTGACACCTTATTCGTTTTTGTTGCCGTATCCAATGACATGGTGAAACCGCTCTCCGGTCTGTCGTACCACACAAACGGTAAGGAATGGGGTTTCTTGTATTATGGGCCCTGGACCAATGACCCGGTGATCTTCGAATTACAAGAGAAGTTCGCCTTCACCAAAATGACATCCACCCCAGGCAATTTCGGGTTTTCGCATGGGTTGATTGTGTTTGGGCCTGGAGTGCCTCAAACAAAGTTGATCTTGGACTATGAAGGGAAGCTCATGGGATCCTTTCACTCGTGTTTGATGTCGGAAGCAGAAGAGTATGTGATCTACGAGGGAAGTTCCAATTGTCTTAAAGTGGACATTTATCTCTGGCCATATAACAAAGTGATGGGCATGAAGAAGGCATGGTCTGGCGGAAGAGAGAGACAAGAAGCTACACCGGACGAAACTACACCAAATGACTCAAAGGTCGCTATAAACCGTGTTTCTCATACCACACGTGGATCCAACAATAAGGATAGTCCCAGCCGGAAAAAAATAGACACAGGTGAAATTCAAGGCGAAGAAACAACTTTTTGCGCAACTGAGTGAGAGCTATGGGAGTGGATTGGGATTTTAGTGTTCATACTTTTCTTCTTTCTACATCCATGTATTCCCATAAGGTATTTGAATTCACGTTTTGTACATACAGCTGATTCCGAGTACTGTACCATTTTAAGCAACTGTTCAATACAAATTCTCATACCGATACGTTGATATGCGGACTAAGTATAATACAAATGAGCCCCCATGGTAACATCCATTATACGTAGAGTTGTACATATTGAAGTATTGTATGCCGTCCTGTCCATCTTTAATGGCCATTCTAAGAGTCACAACAAAAGCAAATATGAACTTTACAAGACACTAGTATGAAACACCACCACTCTACAAATACCAATACCGTATACCTATGAATGCAGCTTACTACAGGCAGTATACCTATGAATACAGCTTACTATACAGGCAGTACACCTACCAATACCAATACAGTATACCTACCAATATATAGACGGTAACAACTATAGCAGTATAGTAAATGGTATAGTATTAGTAAGTACTTAGTAAGTAAGTAGTAGAATAAGTATTAGAATAAGTAGTATAGGAAGTAGTAGAATAAGTAGTAGAATAAGTAGTAGAGTAAGTAGTAGAATAAGTAGTAGAATAAGTAGTAGAGTAAGTAGTAGAATAAGTAGTAGAATAAGTAGTAGAATAAGTAGTAGAGTACGTAGTAGAGTAAGTAGTAGAGTAAAGTATAGCAATACAGTAAGTCTCACTCCATCGTAAGGTGCTTCAATCAGTCGAGTGGAATACTTAAGTCAATGGTGAGACTCTACTACTGGTGTGCTACTGGCCTACCACTATCTACCACTGGCCTACTACTGCTCCAGAGTTTGGGCTGGCCTTGATTGGTAGGTTCTCATTAGTACCTTTAACCAGTTCCCTTTCCCTCCCTAAAACAAAACTCGCCATGAATACAGTCACTCAAAGTGTATCTTGGTGAAAAGAAATAGGGAGATTATGGACACTACGAGGTCTTTGGATTGGTAGATTTCGGGCAATAAAGTGATACTACGAGCATGCGTCTTGACTTTGAAAGTGGTTCATCTGCATGTCAGTTATAGAGTAGAGTACAGTAGAGTATAGTACAGTAGTACAGTATGGAATAGTACAGTAGTACAGTAGAGTATAGTACAGTGGTACAGTAGAGTATAGTACAGTAGTACAGTAGAGTATAGTACAGTGGTACAGTAGAGTATAGTACAATAGTACAGTAGAGTATAGTACAGTGGTACAGTTTAGTATAGTACAGTAGTACAGTAGAGTATAGTACAGTAGTACAGTAGAGTATAGTACAGTAGTACAGTAGAGTATAGTACAGTGGTACAGTAGAGTATAGTACACTAGTACAGTATAGAATAGTACAGTAGTACAGTTTAGTATAGTACAGTAGTACAGTAGAGTATAGTACAGTAGTACAGTAGAGTATAGTACAGTAGTACAGTAGAGTATAGTACAGTGGTACAGTAGAGTATAGTACAGTAGTACAGTAGAGTATAGTACAGTAGTACAGTAGTACAGTACTCTATATACCTCGATGCTCTATGCACGTACTACTACACTTGATATAAGTCAAATGGCAAAGAGATTTATTTTATATTAAAGGGATGTACGGGTTTCAACCATGAAGACAAACACTTTTTGGTTCAGACTACTGTAATGAAACCATAATTTGAGTACGAGTCTGGTTTAAGTCTGCTTAGTACAAAGTTTCATATCTTTACATCGCGACTGTATATAGCACCAATCCACAAGCTTAAGAGTGCAATGAAATATTAGAAGTACACAAGTACGACTGTACACACACCCGACATTATATTAGCTTGGGAGAATAATTTTACGAGCCCTTACAACAAAAATCTACAAGTTTACGAGAAGGTGCATGAGAGTGTATAATTCTAGGGTTGCAAAATTACAAATATGGATGAAATGTATAATTTTACGAGACATTGCATAACGATTCTACAGCTTTACGAGGCAAAATCCACAATGTTTCGAGAGATTGCATGCAAAGCCTACAGGTTTACGGGAAATTACATGTATAATCTGCAATTTTCCGAATTTCTGCATCAAAAATCGACTATTTTACGAGACATTGCATGAAACATCCACAGCTTTATGAGAAAAAACTCAATTATACGAGGAAATTCCACAATTTTACGAGACTCTACATGAATAAACCACAAAGTTACGAGTCTACAAAAGGTGAAAGTTTGAAAACTTCAGTAGAGTATAATACAGTAGTACAGTAGTATAGTAGTACAGTATAATATAGTACAGTAGTACAGTAGAGTATAGTACAATAGTACAGTACTGTTTAGTACAGTAGTACAGTAGAGTATAGTACAGTAGTACAGTACAGTAGTACAGTACAGTAATACAGCAGTACAGTACAGTAGTACAGTAGTACAGTTCGGTATAGTACAATGATTCCGGAATTTACTTTACAAGTACTTTAACACTAGACGACTATAACACCATCCACCACCACTACTCCATTGCATATCATGTTTGAATACATTCCCAGAGACTCCTCGAAAGAGGAAATTTCAGTGGTAGACGAGATGGTGATTATTAATCTTGAGTACGGTGTTGGGTGGTGCTGGATGGTGCTGGGTGGTGCTGGGTGGTGTTGGGTGGTGCTGGATGGTGCTGGGTGGTGCTGGGTGGTGCTGGGTGGTGCTGGGTGGTGCTGGGTGGTGCTGGATGGTGCTGGATGGTGCTCGGTGGTGCTTGAAAAGCGAGAGAAACGAGATTCCTGGGTGTAGCTTGACTCTGGTCCTGGCTTGCGAGTGCATGGTAGGGTCTAGTAGTCGTAGAAGATCATGGTATCTGCTGAGGTCAAGTTAATAGCCAGCTCACCAGTTCCTGTGCATAAAAAGAAGCCAAAAATGTCGTGCTTGGTTTACCAGTCGTGCACAAATCGCTTCTATTGTCCAACTTGGAAGTTCCATCCAAACCAAACACTAAGAGCAAATACACTTGGTCGTCAACTGATTCCGCACTGACTCAAGGCCATGTTCGATCTGAAACCTGAGCCCCAAGGCATCAGTAGGGTCCCAGTAATTTGGTTACTGATTAATGCCTACAATACCCTACAATAGACATTAATCCCTACAATCCCTACAATACCCTACAATATACTCTATATACTACAATATACACTTGAGGGTATAGATATAGATATAGAGTACTTTAATTAGGAGGGAAGAAGTGAGAGTCAGTTAGTAGCAAGTAGTTAGTAGTTAGTACTGAGTAGTTAGTAGTCAGTACTATACTACTGTACCATTGTACTATACTCTACTGTACTACTGTACTATACTAAACTGTACTATTGTACTATTCCATACTGTACTACTGTACTATTCTATACTGTACTACTGTACTATTCTATACTGTACTAGTGTACTATACTCTACTGTACTACAGTACTATTCCATACTGTACTACTGTACTATTCCATACTGTACTACTGTACTATACTCTACTGTACCATTGTACTATACTCTACTGTACTACTGTACTATACTAGACTGTACTATTGTACTATTCCATACCGTACTACTGTACTATTCTATACTGTACTACTGTACTACTGTACTATTCCATACTGTACTACTGTACTACTGTACTATACTCAACTGTACCACTGTACTCTACTCTACTGTACCATTGTACTATACTTTACTGTACTACTGTACTATACTCTACTGTACTACTACACTGTACTACTGTACTACTGTACTATTCCATACTGTACTACTGTACTATACTCTACTGTACTACTGTACTATTCCATACTGTACTACTGTACTATTCCATACTGTACTACTACACGGTACTACTGTACTACTGTACTATTCCATACTGTACTACTGTACTACTGTACTATACTCTACTGTACTACTGTACTATACTCTACTGTACTATACTCTACTGTACCACTGTACTATTCCATACTGTACTATTGTACAAAGTGGTAGTGGTAAGTAGTAGTTAGTACCGAGTACAGTATTTGTCAAAACCATTCAAACCAGTGCGGCAAAACATTAACATTTAAACTAACCGAGAGTTAAAAACGTTTCATAGTTGACTCAAAAAATGCTAAGGATCAAAAATTCAAAATAAACGTCTATTAAATATTTAAACACTAACGGTTTGAATTCTTGGGTTGTTTAAGTTTCTATTGTGGTATGAAACATTTTGGCGATGCTTTGGAGACTTTTGAAAACACTGTAGTAAGTAGTGAGCACACAATAGAAGTCAGTGGGTCATTAATTAGACTGTTGGGAATTAGTAGAACTGGTAGTAGTAGTAAGTAGTTATTCAGTAAGCAGGTAGTTTTATCTCATATAGAGCAAAGGCTAGCATCCCATCCACATATGAGGACTGCACAGACAAATACACCCCCAAGTTCATTGAGTTCTTGCATTTGAAAGTCGCCGCAGGCAACTTTATACCTGCTCTGTATGTGAATAGCTCAAACACAATATCGTCTCCCGAAGAATCTTCTGCATGATGGAATCATCCTAAACTCAATACAATTTCCCATTCTCGGATCATGTCTATGAATCCGTTGTTCTCTTTATCTTCCAGACGTCTATGAATCCGTTGTTCTCTTTATCTTCCAGACGTCTAAGCCATACCTCATACAAAATCTGCTTCGAGTGCCAATTATTCTGAGGGGTGAAACAATGCGATTTCCATAGTTTTTGACACTCTTCCTTGAGAACAGGACGAGTTTCTATGTAGTAATTCCAAGACCAAGTAGTAGTAGTTGTAGTAGTGGAGTAGTGTAGTTGTAGTAGTGGAGTAGTGTAGTTGTAGTAGTGGAGTAGTGTAGTTGTAGTAGTGGAGTAGTGTAGTGGGGTAGTTGTAGTAGTGTAGTTGTAGAGTAGTGTAGTGTAGCTGTAGTTGTAGTAGTGGAGCAGTAAAGTAGAATAGAGTAGTGCAGTAATAGTAGAGTATACTTCTTATATTCTTGAATACGTCTGGTACTGGGGCCTATGTTCGTTCGTTGATGGAGTCCCAAGAAGTGAGAATTAGTACTTATATAGTTAGCCTGTGGGTACCAGAGAAGTGCAGTATGGTGGTTGAACGCCATGTCACGAGGTAAGACGAAAGGATGAGTTCAATTCACGGGATATGACGCCTTGGACGAGTCATTGGCTTTCGTAGGCTCGAAGGATACTTTTGGGTAGTGTCTATCCATGGTGGGTCTAACACTCGACTACATAATCTACTACATAATCTACTGTATATTCTATACTCTACTAGTATAGTCTACTCTATACTCTATACTCTATACTCTATACTACTCTACTCTATACTACCCTACTACATAGTCTACTCTATATTCTATACTACTACACTACATAATCTACTTTACTGCTGTATGCTGTATACTACTCTACTCTATACTCTATACTCTATACTCTATACTCTATACTAGTGTAATCTATTCTATACCCTACTACTATACTAGTATAATCTACTATATACTCTATACTCTATACTCTATACTACTCTACTCTATACTACTCTACTATACACTACTCTACTCTATACTCTACTAGTATAATCTACTGCTATACTCTCTACTACTCTACTACTACTAGTGAAATCTACTCGACTACTACACTACATAATCTACTCTACTACTGTATACTACTCTACTCTACACCTATGCCTAATTTGGTGTATATATTGGTACATCTACAGCGTTCGTTGGTATCTGTAGAAGGCGGAGCTGCTTATGACTTTGGGAGTAGAAGCTTAATGGCCAGAGCCCTGTCGATGGTGAATCTAACAGTCTACACTATATAAGGTTTTTACTGCTATAAAAGCTCACTACTATAAGGTTTTTACTGCTATAAAATCTGACTACTAAATATTCATACTTCTCAGTCACCATTGTTCTGGTAATACCTTTTCACTGCCACGTTTCTCTTCAAAGGCTATATAAATCATGCTGGTTCCTTTTTGTGAGGAACCATCAACGGATAAAGTAGATAACCTAGTACAAAACGTTCAACAAGAATCTAGCAGAGATATACATATAGAGATATACATATAGAGATATACATATAGAGATATACATATAGAGATATACATATAGAGATATACATATAGGAATATAGATAATAGAGATATACATATAGAGATATACATATAGAGATATACATATAGAGATATACATATAGAGATATACATATAGAGATATACATATAGGAATATACATATAGAGATATACATAATGTTAGATTCTGGTTACGTCCAGTACTCTGTTTTGCATGTTTATTCGCCGATGGATCCCAGTAGGTGGGAATCCGAGTACTTACATAGCTAACCTACTCTGTAGTTTATATTCTATATAGTATTCTAGTCTATATTCTAGTCTATAGTCTATTATAGTCTATTCTAGTCTATATTCTAGTCTATAGTCTAGTCTAGTCTATAGTCTATTCTAGTCTATAGTATATCTAGTGTATAGTCTACTCTAGTCTATAGTCTATTCTAGTCTATAGTCTATATTGGTCTAGTATATTGTCCATTCTAGGCTATAGTCTAGTACTGGCGTTCTGTTCATTGGTGGAGTCCCAAGAAGTGAGAATTAGTACTTATATAGTTAGCCTGTGGGTACCAGAGAAGTGGAGCATGGTGGTTGAACGCCATGTCACGAGGTGAGACGAAAGGATGAGTTCAATTCACGGGGTATGGCACGTTGGACGAGTCATTGGCATTCGTAGACTCGAAAATACCTCTATGGGTAGTGTGGTTACCCATGCTGGGTCTAACAATACTAGTGGTGTAGTGGAGTAGTAGTGTAGTGGAGTAGTAGTAGTGTAGTGGAGTAGTAGTGGAGTAGTCGTAGTAGTCGTAGTGTAGTGTATACTAGTAGTAGACAGTGGTTAGAAACTTGTGTAACGCTACACTACGTCACCTTTATTGTTGACGTTTGTCCAGAAGTCGGACTCGGGAGGCTGAAATATTTACATTACCTAACACCATTTGTACCTTTATAGTAGGTACATCAGGAGGTCCTTTCAATGACCATGGAGTACAGTTCAGTGTAATATATTATTTATTATGTAAAGTTCAGAGTCGATCTTGGTATGTAAATACTTGAGGAGTTGAGTGTGCTGTTTCTGGAGGTCTTTTTGTTTCTAGAGATCTTTCTGTTTCTAGATATCTGTCTGTTTCTGGAGATCTGGAGTAGAGGACACCTTGACGCTCTTCACAGACAATATTCTGAGTTTTGACGAACACTAGGATATTCGAACCGGATATGGACGAGAGCTCCTTCTTATATACACTTCTCTAGCTTTGCTAATCCTCCCCAACAAGAATGATGTGAGACTTGGAATTTCCTAATATATGGAAATGGTCAGTATAGTCTCAACAAAAAAGTATAGACCATTCGCAATGCTTGATGTTTCTCTTAAACACGATGATTTGTCTCTTAAATACCATCATTTGTCTCTTAAACACCATTTGTCTCTTAAACACCATTTGTCTCTTAAACACCATCATTTGTCTCTTAAACACCATTTGTCTCTTGAACACCACGATTGCAAGTACCTTTCACCTACACCATGCTTGAGATCATAGATGCCTTTTGGTTAATGATGTTTCAGTATATGACTTTCGGCGCAAGCTCAAGTATAAGGTATAGCCACTATACTCCATGCATTGGAACTATGTAGTGCCCAGCGTAATAAATACAACTACTAATAGTCAATTGGCCGTGAATCTATGGTGCTATTATCTTATACTAGTCTATAAGGCGGAGTCTATAAATGTCGGTTGTGTCAGCGTGAGACAAGCGACTTATTCAAGCGTTCGGTCGTCTCCGAACGGATCGAAGCTGGACACAATGGAGTGTGAGTTGCGGCGCTCGGGCTCCGAGCCTCCCGGGGTGCGTTTTGACGCCAAACCCATAGAAATGGCCCTTAACTTCGGCCATCAAGTTCTGTACTAAATTGGCCATGTTCTTCAGGTGGAAGTAGTTGGGCTGTGGGATGCGCTTGAAGCTTTCGGCCGAGAACTTGGCCACCTGCTCATTTCCTAGTTGGTACTCCGGGGGAACGCCATCTACGGTTTTTTTCGGGGCCTTTGTTTTAGTTGTTTTGGGCAAACAAGTGTAGAGCCAGGGCGAATGTGAAGGCATGACTGCACAGAGCCAGATCCGGGTCTTATAGATCTTGGACAATTATAGAACATAGAGCATGGTGCATAAAATGGGCGCAAAATACGAGGTGAACAATTTGGAGGCGTCCAAGTTGCCAGCGAAAAACACCCAGAAGCCATTGAACACAAGAACGATGATGTTCAAGAAGAAACCCCAATAACAGGCCCACGGAGTCAAGTACTTGGGGATCTTATAGAACTTTTCCTAGTTTATACTGACAAGCAACCGAGCCTGGGGTATGTAGGATTCCACAGCGACGGATTCGCGTTTGGTCCTCATATGCCTCCCACTCCATTAAGAGTTGAAAAAAACGGAAAGGTTGTGAATGGTAATTTTTGCTCGTGTGACTTATGAGAAACCACATACGGCTGGCAAGTATCTTCCACTATACAAAATTGTTTCGATATTGATATCTACATCTTCCCTTATGCCCGAGTCACCAAGTGTCCTATAAAACACGTACCTAATAAATTTCCCTGGGGTTTCTTTGCGAACGTAGGAACAGCCATGATTCCCCTCTTTGTACATTCCTTTCCCCTCTTTGTACATTCCTTCCCCCTCTTTGTACATTCCTTCCCCCTATTCAAGCACAAAGTTTTTTTTTTTGTTTTGGAGAGTTTCTGCACCACACACTCGAGTTCCTCTTACATGATGGCTACGCTTTTCAACTAAACTCAATGAGTGAGGAATTTGTCGGGTTCAACAAAAATGCCTTTGTCTTTGGTTCCAATGTGACTGCGACCAAATTGACCTTGGACAGAAACAGCAGAGTTCAAAATATCCCTTTCTACTCATGCCGAAGCCTTTTTAGCTTGGATTTTCATGAGTATGTGGTTTTCGTTTCTCAAATGATCATTGATTGCTGACTTTCAACAAAAGAGCAGACGGTACAGAAACCTTTTCAGAAGAACAAGATGGTGATTATTCTAGCACTTTCTACTGCTTTATAGATTGGCCATTACGAGACGTTTGTTTACCTCTATATATAGTGCGCTGTATAATGAAACTGTGGTAGTATGGTGTGTATTTTTAGTCAATGTAGACAAATTTGTGTTAGAGTTATTATGCGACCTGAGGCTCTAACCTAGCTTTCGCAACGATTGTAAGCTTCGAACGGGCTTCTAAGTTATAAGGATGTTCCAGGAACGATGACCTAGCAATGGCTGCGTATTCTGAACGGCTACTATTAGTAGGAACTCGCCCGACCAGCGTTATGGGTAATCTTAGCTACTTAATGATAACTGTATTAGACTATATGTACCTAAGATTAGGTAGTGGAGTTCTCCCCTTTCATAGCTGGGCCCTTGGCTCTTTTTATATCGGGCGCCTTCCGCTATGCCGACATAAAAGTGGGCTCATATGTAGAGACTCTTAAATGGGGAATGTTGTCTCGAGGCGACGTGCTGTGCCCTGTCCTGTACTCATACGAGTAGGTTCTATGTCTAGGAATTTGGGATATAGTCAAATTTGGGAATATCGTCAAAATATGAGGACATAGAGTCAAATTATAAGGACGTATAGTCAAATTTTGGTAAAACAGTCAAATTATAAGGACATACAGTCAAATTATAAGGACGTATAGTCAAATTATAAGGACGTATAGTCAAGTCATGAGGAAAGTCAAATTAGTCCGATGAATGAAGGGTCAGTGCACCAAACACATCATAGTCTGGTAAGTAGCCACCAGAAATCACTCTCGTCAAATGAACTATAAATTTAGGCATCAGTTTCGTAATGAGATTGTTTGTTGAGGGTACAGGCTTCTTCATTGCAAGGGGTTATGGAAAAATACAAAACTTTTACTTAAAGAAAGGAGAGTTGATCTTTATCCAATCGCATGCTTTAGTTGCAACGTGCTGTTCAATTGATTCTGATTTCAACTTCGATGAGACCCTCAAACTGGATTCACTTTTATTCCGGAAATTAAGTTCCATGTTAAGTCACTTTCTTTCTTCTATTTACAATTTAAGTGAGCGGANTTCCGGAAATTAAGTTCCATGTTAAGTCACTTTCTTTCTTCTATTTACAATTTAAGTGAGCGGATGAATTTAGGAGAATGGTATAAAACTATCACAAGACATTCTCCAGGTTGATCTAGCTTGCTAAATTTTTCTTGGGTCTCCAGAATAAAATCCATGATGGGGCTAAAGAGGCAAGATATTTTTGCTTATAAGAAAG
>NLAL01000086.1:0-67437 GCA_002374735.1 Metschnikowia sp. 13-106.1
CCATGTCACGAGGTAAGGTGAAAGTATGGATCCAAGTCGCGCGGTATGACGCCTTGGACGAGTCATTGGCATTCGTAGGCTCTAACAATACCTCTAGGGGTAGTGTGTTTACCCATGGTGGGTCTAACAACATATATATAATTCACATATACATAATTCACATATATATAATTCACATATAAATAATTCACATATATATAATTCACATATATATAATTCACATATATATAATTCACATATATATAATTCACATATATATAATTCACATATATATAATTCACATATATATAATTCACATATATATAATTCACATATATATAATTCACATATATATAATTCACATATATATAATTCACATATATATAATTCACATATATATAATTCACATATATATAATTCACATATATATAATTCACATATATATAATTCACATATATATAATTCACATATATATAATTCACATATATATAATTCACATATATATAATTCACATATATATAATTCACATATATATAATTCACATATATATAATTCACATATATATAATTCACATATATATAATTCACATATATATAATTCACATATATATAATTCACATATATATAATTCACATATATATAATTCACATATATATAATTCACATATATATAATTCACATATATATAATTCACATATATATAATTCACATATATATAATTCACATATATATAATTCACATATATATAATTCACATATATATAATTCACATATATATAATTCACATATATATAATTCACATATATATAATTCACATATATATAATTCACATATATATAATTCACATATACATAAGTCACATATATATAATTCACATATATATAATTCACATATATATAATTCACATATACATAATTCACATATATATAAGTCACATATACATAAGTCACATATATATAATTCACATATATATAATTCACATATACATAATTCACATATATATAATTCACTCATATATATATAATTCACATATATATAATTCACTCACATATATTGTTAGACTCGCCATGGGTAAACACACTACCCCTAGAGGTATTGTTAGAGCCTACGAAAGCCAATGACTTGTCCAAGGCGTCATACCCCGTGACTTGGACCCATCCTTTCATCTTACCTCGTGACATGACGTTTAACCGCTCTGCTTTACTTTTCTGGTACTCACAGACTAACTATCTAAGTATTCGGATTCCCACCTATTGGGGATGATCTATCAACGAATGAACATAACCCCCAGTACCAGACGTATTCAAGAATCCAACCTATATAAATAGTTCATATATAAATAATTCATATATAAATAATTCATATATAAATAATTCATATATACATAATTCATATATAAATAATTCATATATACATAATTCATATATAAATAATTCATATATATATAATTCATATATATATAATTCACTCATAAATATAAAATTTTATAGTACAATATATGCACAGAAGTTTTGGCTTGGGCTATACAAACCAATCATTGGAAATAATCTTTTCTGCTCGTTTCTGGCGTAGACCTTACTTATGATCGATAGTCTTACGCGTCCAGATAAGAGTAGACTGCGAAAGACAGAAGCTGTACATGTGGGGCCCCACCATCTATGCTCCCAAAATCGGAAACACTGAACAGTCTGCCAATACTGTTGAATTCTCACACGCTCCCACTATGCACCCATACTATGGATATATTGGATACAGATAATAGATCGGAGTAACAATGGATACAATAGAGATTTGACTGGACTTACCAGACGACTGGACTTACTAAACAAACTGGACTTACCAGACAGACTGGACTCACCAGACAGACTGGACTTACCAGACGGACTGGACTGGACTGGTCTATGATTCGCTGTACGTGATGGTGAATCGTCATGGTGGCATATTGCATGCTAGTAGTATAGTAGTGTAGTAGTATGATAGTGTAGTAGTATAGTATAGTGGTATAGTATAGTAGTATAGTAGTATGATAGTGTAGTAGTATAGTAGAATAGTATAGTAGTATAGTAGAATAGTATAGTAGTATAGTAGTATAGTATCTTGTGTTAGAGCTGAGTTGAATATAGTATAGTAGTAGTATAGTGGTAGTATAGTGTATTGGAGGAGTAGTATAGTGTATAGTGTATTGTGTAGTAGTAGATTAGACTATCGAGTAGACTATCGTAGTAATGTATAAGGTGCAAATATGTTGAAAGTGAACAATGGATGATCATCTAGAAAAGGCACATTCATGAACATCCTAGTGTGCTATACTCACTTCTTAGTGCCATGCTTCCCTTTTCTATATATTAGGAGGTCTACCTCTCATCATTCTGTGTGGAAGGTTAGCAGAAAAATAGAAGTCTATCTAAGAGGAACTCTCGTCCATATCCTAGTGATAGTTAACGAATCAGAAACTGCCAGACCAGAAACTGCCACATCAGAAACTGCCAGACCAGAAACTGCCAGACCAGAAACACCCAGACCAAAAACACACACACCAGAAACACCCACACCAGAAACACCCACACCAGAAACACCCACACGGAATAATCCCAGGAGCATTTGAAGTGAGTACTTGGTGAAAGGGGATCGTACTAACGAAGCTAGCTTGTATCAGCCTTAAACAAGACGCCTTTTATCATGAGGATGAGGCGCTAGGCACCATTTAGAAGTCCTTTAGAAGTCCTTTAGAAGTCCTTTAGAAGTCCTTTAGAAGTTCCTTTAGAAGTCCCTTTAAAGTCCCTTTAGAAGTCCCTTTAGAAGTGCCTCTAAAAGTCCCTTTAAAGTCCCTTTAGAAGTCCCTTTAGAAATCCAAACCAATGGACTTTCTAACCTAACTTCAAGTCTTAAGATGTAACCAATCAAACGCCATACCCCCAAATTAAGCAAAAGTAATGAGTGAATTTCGTAATTTAAGATGTTGTTACGTACTTCACTAAAACAACTAATTGCCAGCTCCTAGACGTATCCCTAGGGGTATTATGGAGTAGACTCAGATACTAGTCACCATGACCATACCCTCATTGAGTATTCTGTTGAACCCAAGTTTAATATGAAACTTTGCAATGTTTCATATCCTGAAGGACGGCTGTTTCAAGAATTCCCTCAAGGGTTACCCGAAGCAGTAAAGAAGCATATAGAACCAGCTCCATGGGCCCCTTTTTACGCTTTCTGGGACACTTCCCATTATTGGGTTTGCTGCGCTTGGCCCCCTTCTGCAGAAACTTGCCTCATGGCTTTCTCTCGTGCCTCACCATGTATTTGTTTATGATTTAAAACTTTCTGCTTTGAAACCATCAAGCATGACTGACCGCAAATCTCTTTGTAAGAGCTCCACAGTGTGTGGGCTGTTAGTCTATACATCGACCGTATTCCTTAGGCCCTAAAGTTTGTCATGGGATGCATTGAACCTAGAATAGCCGAGGAACTGTCTTATTGATCTCAGGGAGGAACTCCCTTATTGTTCCAAGAAAGGAAATCCCTTATTGTTCCAAAGGAGGATAACCTCACTGTTATATACACTGGTTGTATGCAACTCTGCATATACCCTGGTGGTATGCATCTCTGCATATACACTGATTATGTGCACCTCTGCATATACACTGGTGGTATGTAACTTTGCATATACATGAAACACGACCACGTGATATGCCAGTGTCACCCGTCCGGGATACCTTGCATGTTATTATGCTTATAAAATCGTATCCTGCCACTCTTGGGGCGGTGATTGTGGAGTGTGTATTGGCGGTGTACGGGGGGGCTGCCGGGGTATGGCTGCGGCTTCACACCCGTACACCTGGCTACCCCAGGACAAAAAGGCCCAACGCAAAGCACTCGTTTTTCTTTGGATTATTTTGTAAATAGGGGTTTTGGATTCCTGGATTTCCGGACTTCATGTGCCTTAAGTTTGGGGCTGATATATTGTGTGTGTGGACTTTTAGAGGTCATGGGCTGGCCAATTCCGGCCCTTTCCGGCCGCGCCCTCATATTCCGAGGCCCACGTCCAATCCATCCTTAGACAATATTACACCATACTATACTACACTATACTATTTTTGGCCCATGAAACTGCAGGAGATCATCTTTAGAATTCTTAGAGAGTAAAGCTCATTAAATCTCATTCCCTGGAGGTTTAGCCAAACAGTACTCTGGAGGTTTAGCCAAAAAGTAATCTGGAGGTTTGGAAGTTCAGAATCAAAAGACAACTCATGCTCTTGTTCCTCAAAAAGACCCATTCAAGTGACTTCTTGGAATCTTAAACCTTTTGCAAATACAGGCTAAACCCCAGACTGCATTTTAATTCTAACAATTATGGAGGACACTCGTGCAAATCCCGAATCCTGAGCTTTTGTAATTCCACACTTGCTAGAATGAATAGTCGGGTGGCCCAAAATTAACCATAGATCCAGAGCTCCTCTTTTAGGGTAATGTATGGTCTCATAGGCTCATCAAAATATACAAAAACTTCACGAGAAGTGTATCTCTAGACGAGTGAGTCTCATTCTCAGTACGAGATGTTTGGTGGGTCTGCTTTTGGAAGGTTTCTTGGTGCCTCCATCACACAGCCTGCGTTTTGGATTTGCATCTGTATCGTGAGGCTGTTTCAACAATTGAAAGATGAGATGTTTGCCAATAAAAAGTTAGAGACGAGACGAGACGAGACGAGACGGCAGAGGTACTGAGACTTGTCCAACAAAAGATATTAGGCCTAGGCCATGTTGCCACATGCTGGTATTGCAATTTTCAGCCGATAGATTCAGGAGATCTAGAATTAATGGAAGTCGGAAAAACCCTTTTGGCGTCCTGGAGTTTTTCCAATGGTTGACCAAACAAAGAACTTGACTCTGTGAGGTCAACTGTGAAACGAAGCTGTTCCCAAAAAGTAAGGACACTGATTAGTTGATGCACAGTACTGAACTTCAGAAAACACAGTACTGAGACAACAAGGGCTTGGCCAGCAATCTTGCATTGTATAGAGTCACTGGTGGTCGAACTCTGGAGAGACCCAAAGCTGTTGTTCACATGTAGCATGTGCCAATAACCAGCCAGCTTCATCTTTTTTCAAAACATCCATTGTCGGAGTAAGAACAACTAGGGAAAATATCACCACTAGCCAACAGTATGCAGTCAGTGGCTATACAACCAGTGAGTAGACAGCCACTAGAGATCACTAGAGTACTGTATAGTACCAGAGAGTGGACCCTAGACTGTAGACAAACACTGAACAATATGCTAATAATGGATACAGCTAGTAGACACAGGAACAGACAATAGAAGTAGACACAGGAACACTAGACAGTAGAAGTAGAAATTGACAGACAAACAAACAGAAAAGACTATCACAGGAAGAAAGATCTTGCATTTTTCTCATATTGGTATTTTTATTGCTTTTCTGGGATGGTCAGTATTCATATTGTTAGTCTTCTTGAGGACTTTGTCAGGGAGAGACTCGCAGTTAAAAGGCAATTCTTTCCCCTTTGACACAAACAATATGTTCCCGAACGGTATGTTTTCGTAAACTCAATGCATCGTATTTGCAGAATTCTTTGGCGATTGTTTGGATATAATAAAGACATGGCTCACGTGATCCAATCTTTCGATCTTGTTCTATATTGACAAAGCACTGTGTAGGAGTCAATATTGGTAAGCACGAATTTATTTTTAGACTCATTATTGGAATCGACTGACATAGCGAGGCCCAGTAGTTCCCATCCACGTTTTATTCGACCATTTTACTCTCCAGTGGCCCATAGTCATGCAACATTTAGTAATGCACCGGTTAGTAGTAGAAGGATGGAGCTGGTAGTCAGGTCCTGGACCTCTACTAATGTACCTATAGTTAGTTAGTAGTTAGTCTGTAGTTAGTAGTCAGTTAGTACCAATATATGAAGCATCTAATAATGCACAATATAGATATCGTAGTCTGTAGTTAGTAGTAGTAATCTGCAGTCTATAGTGAGATCAGGTACTTGAGTGTATTCATGCAGTAACACCTGTGGGTAGCTGGTGGATGCTGTGTAGCCATAGTTGCAAGTTGGTTTTGAACCATTCATTAGTCGCGTATAGTCCATAGTAAATGCAGGCATAGTTAGTGTGGTAATAGTTATGTGGTTATAATTGGATTGTCATAATTGGGTGTCATAATTGGGTGATCATAATTGGGTGATCATAATTGGGCGGTATACCACAGTCAGTGTACCATGAAGTACCAATGTACTATGTTCTAATGCCTTTCCCATGTATCCACAGCCATACCATCTAATCTGCCCACAGTAGTTCCACAGTAGTTCCACAGTAGTTCCACAGTAGTGTTTCACTTTTTGTAGTAATGTAGTGTGTTCCTTTCAGAGGTAGTAGTGTTGCTTTTTCATTGTAGCAGTGTTGCATTTCAGCATACTGTTCCACATTAGCGGAGTCCTTAGCAGGTAGCAGTGGCATCATAAGGGCATGCAGCTTCGGGTGTTTCAGAACGGCATAGCCAATAGGGGCAGTTGCAGCTGACATTTGAAGTTAGGGGAAGTTAGGGTCTGAAACAGCCTGAAAAAATACTTGTTGGGCATGACACGAGCTATACGACCAAATCACTCGCACACTCGCCATGCCCATTTGCCATGCCCACTTTTCTCACCCACCATTTTCACCCACCATTTCCACTCACCATTTTCACCCACCTCACCAACCCACCATTCTCACTAGCCCTACACCCACACTCACTACATTCCCCCCGCAAATTTCACTCCCAAAACACCCCAAATTACCACCAAACCAAATCCACACCAAACCAAATCCAAGTTAAAATCCACACAATTCTAAACACCACAATTGAATACCATCACAAAACAATCTTCTGTATATAGACAATGGCCGTCCTAGAAATAGAACATCAATAATAAACAATATTGTGGGTGGCATTGTGGGTGATTTTGGCGATTTTGGTGGGTGGCAAATGGCGGGTGTTTGGCGGGTGTTTGGCGGGTGTTTGGCGGATGTTTGGCGGATGTTTGCGGACGTTTGCGGACGTTTTGGTGTGAGCTGTTGATGGGAGAATGCTTGGGGGTTTGGAGGTAGGAAGCCGAGACGGGGCGTAGCGCAGCAAAGAGCTTCTTGTCTTATCGTGGCTGCGCAGACGGATGCAGGCCATCAGGCCATTTGGTTTCGCGGCAATCACCTGATTCCCACTACTATATAGTGCGCCGCCCGGACCGTGAGTAAATTATGGCCCAGAAAAGAGGCTGCACTTGCCAATTTATTTAGAAAGCTGACCAGAGATATCCTTCTTTTTGAAATTGACGCTCATCTTGGATCAACTGTGTTCAGCGTGAATCCTTGGTGTGTTTGTTGTTGTTGTTGTTGTTTTTTTTTTTTTTTTTTTTTTTTTGGTTTCCCTTTTTTTCCCTTCCTCAATCCAATGGGCCCCCCCATTTTTAATCTCTTTAACAAANTTTTGCCCTTCCTGCATCCAATGGGCCTCCACATTTTGAATCTCTTGAACGAAGGCTCAGTGGCCCGTGCTCCGGACTATAGTCTAAATGGTCTAAGGCTCAACTCCAAATATGTGTTCCGCCGCAAAATCGGTGCGGGCACCTTTGGCTTGATCTACTTAGTCGAGGACCTGGCCGGCATACAGTACGCTGCCAAGATCCTCTTGCGGGAACGGGGTCCAGCGGAGAAAAACATGGAGCGAGTATATCGGACGTTTTCTCTGCCGCTGGCGGTGGAAGAGGTGGACTTAGACAAGTTGGTGGAGAGGGGGGAAGGCGATTGGAACAAATGCCTCTATGCAGGCACAAACGATTCTTCCAAAGAAAAACAACCACCTCTGCATGATTTAGAAGCCCGTGAAAAGCTCGGGCCTCTCTTCCCCTTCCGCAAACTTCTCCCCGAAGTAGCTCTCCACTATAAAGTGCATGCACACCAGAACATCGCCCTGCTCCACCACGTGTACACTGTACAAGACACGGCCCTCGTGGTCGTGATGGAGTATTTTCCTCATGGAGATCTCTTTGGCGCCATAATCGATGGACAGATTTTCAGCAACCCTCCTCCCACACAGAACCGCCAGCTCCTCATGAAAAACTGCATGTTACAGCTCATAGATGCCATCCACCATTGCGCACTGCATAGTGTGTTCCACTGTGACTTGAAGCCCGAAAACATCATGGTATCGTATAATCGGGATTATGTCCGGAAAAACGATGATCCCGTGGACTATAACGAGTTAAGGGTCTCCCTTATTGACTTTGGCCTAGCCATGTCCTCGGACTTGGTGTGTTGCAATGTATGCCGAGGTTCCAACTTCTATATGGCACCAGAACGCATAGTCAACTTCAACACCAACAGATTGGTCAAGTCGCTCATAGATATGGACCAGTTTCAAAGAGGGTGCAGTGCACATGGGCACGAGCAGGTTTTTTTCCCGACTTTGGCTGGAGATATTTGGTCGTTGGGCGTACTTTTCATCAATGTCACGTGCGCACGTAACCCATGGCCCATTGCCAACATCGATGACCGCCAGGATGTGTTCTTCACGTATATTTTACGTGATAACTATGTGTTACTGACGATCCTACCGATTCTGAAGCAATACAACGAGTTGTTGAACCGGATTTTTACGCTCAATCCTAACGAAAGGGCCAGTTTGGGCTCGTTGGCCCACATGATCCGGGCATGTGACTTTTTCAGCGACTCCACCAGACCTTTGGACCCCGAAACAGTCTTGGAAGATGTCCAGGTGGAGGTCAGCGTCCGCAAAGACTTGCCCAAACGGGCATGTGCCGAGGTAGCCATCTGCAAGCCACAACTCCTGGCCTTCCAGGCCTATGACCATCTGAGGTACGTCAGCTGATCACCATACACAAAAAAAATTTCATCTATACGTCAGCTGATACACCACTAAAATTTCAATCGTTGACGATTCCACTATTTCAATCCATAATCATTCAGTACCACAAAAACACTCAAGAACCCTTACTCATGAATTGCAATGCGCCTGAACAGATAAAGGGAGATATAAAATTAACATGGCTTCATAAATTGCTTTGAAATGAAAGTAGATGATTGAGTTTTTTCTGTGTCCTTTTATGGGTATTCTGGTGGTCCTTAATAAGCATGGACCAGACTTCAGTCACCAGTGGACACAAGTGGAAGAAATTTATGGAGAACATAAAGCCAGTATCAAAGTCTCAAAGTAATCCGAAAGTCTTTTCAAAGCCATCTCAAGGTCATGGCTCCGGATAAGTGTTTACTTGAGTAGGGAGCTCGTCTGATGGGTCTGGGAGTAGGGGACATCTTGATATAGTCTTCAGACAATACTCCAATTGAGAAATAACAGTAGGATTTGGGCCAGTCACTTGCTCTATAGTCAAGAGCTCCACAGAACTTTCCACATAGACACACACAGACACTATTGTAGGAATTTTGTTTCCACTTAGAGTAATAAGACGTGAGTAGTGCATATAATGTACTTTCTCTGTGGCTAGTGCATTTCGTATACTTTCTCTGTTAATGTGTTTGCCTTTTCTGGAAGGATCAAGTCCCAGTAGGTCAGTAGATTGGCAACTTTAGGTATGGTGGTAGATCAATTTGCCTGGCTGAGCAGTAGTGAGGGCTAGTGCGTGGCGTAATCGTCTGCCACCAAAGGACCTAAGGGAACGGCATTTTTGGTCACCGTCTATTTCGCCCGTTTCACTGTCAAGTTCTTTTTCAATAAAATTAACATCCTGCTCAACTTCTTTTTCTTTTCCCCCGAATATTTTTCTCTTTCCCAATTTATTTTTTCTTCCCCGAGCAGGGACTCAATTTTTTGGAGATCGACCTGAGGCTCAATCTGCGTTGCTTTTCGCTGTTCACTTGGACTTTTCGCTGCTCACTTGCGCTTTTCCGTGCGCATCGTCAAAAAAACTCAAAAATCGAGTGCGGGGATGGTTGCAAATAATGTACATGGACCCTGGTGAGCGAGGCGGGCTCCCCCTCTTTATATATTCGCTCCGCTGCTTTTGTGACACGTTTCATATATGAAACACCCTCATCTTGGCAGTTGCCACCCATGCACACCCCCTTGCCACCCTCCTTCCATGCACGCCCACACTGTGTGTATAAATACCCAGCGTAGGGCTGGTTGTAAAAATACAATCGTTCATAAATGCTGTTTCATAATACCAAGGAATGCACCTCCCCTTGCAATGAGAAGAACAATTCCTTGAACCCTTTGAGCGGAAGCATGTTCCTCATAATATGCAACTCCACATCTGAGGGAGGGTTTGCAAAATTTGTAAGCCAAGAGAAATTTTCATTATGCCCTGCGTCTAGATCCTGATTTGTTTCCTGATTTGTTGGAAGGATTTGCGGAGCTATACAGGGGTAATCTTCTGCACGGTATCGTTTCGCTCAAGATCATCGGTACTTGCGGTACCGTGGGGTTGTCGCTGGGCTATCCAAACGTGGCCGAATCGCTCTCGTGCAAGTTGAACCATATTAAAGTTAGTGATTATAGCCAGGATGCTTGGAGGCCTACACAGAGGGTAGCCTTACTCTTTAGGGGGCAGAATCATCACGCTTTCTAATGATAACATGCACAGAAGTGACGAGACCCAGGAACATCATGCCATCAACCCTGCTGCATCATTGGACCCATACCCTACAAGAGGGTCCAGGATGTCGTACCGATACATACGTCAACAGGAGACCGGTTCCAGGACTTCAGGCGCAAATTGAATCTAGAAGATCACCTTAACAAGCAAACAGAGTATGCTGGTAAAGGTGTACTTAAGAGTATTCAGACACCGGAAAAATATCAAGTAAGTCTTGATGTGCACAGAGAAGAGCTAAAAGAAAATATGGAGAAGCAGAGTACAGAATAATTGTGAGAAAACCTTATGCTCGCGGCAAATACAGAGAGATGTGATATGAGTGATCAGGGTCTGAAATTAACAAGGTTTTTGAAGACCAATAAGCATATACACATCACTTTAGATCGGATATCTATGTTGCGCTGGGATTATGTCTCCACGTCTGGCACTCATTTAATCACCGTTTATTGGTGTATATCTAATCTAGTATCTATTCTTCGCTTCTCCCCTTCTCCCCTTCTCTTACTGGACCAACCGATCATGGGCCCAGTTACCGTGGGTGGCCTTGGGCAACTTCGGCACTTGTCCCACATCATATTTGTTGAGCTCGGCAAACACACGGGCCATGGGGTCCGAGTACCAGCGGCGATGCATATAGTCGAACCATCCCAAATGGCCGCCAATCAGAGTGACGATCATGTGGGTGTACGGGTTTAAGCGGACCTCTGATTTCGGCAAGCTTTTGGACCCCACAATGGGATCGTCCGATGAACTCATGATAATGGTAGGCACACGCACATTCAAAAGTCTCTGATCGGGAGAGGCGTGCCGGTAATACTCCAGCGCACAGTTGAAGCCAAAGAGAGCCAGGGTAAAGTTATCGTCAAAATCCCGGAGCGTGTTGAGTTGCACACGGCTTGGGTCCGCCTTATAGCGGGCCACCACATCATTGGCCTGGAGCAGGCCTTCATAGTGCTGGTCTAGCAACTTCACCAAGTTCTGGCACATTTTGGGCGAATACACTTTGCTGCCAAGAAACGAGTCCATCAAGGCCGTGGAAGCCTGGGGGAAATCCCAGGGAGATCCCATGATGGCTGCAGCCTTGATGTTGCTGGTCACGTGATCACCTTCCTGGCCCAAATAATTGGCAATAATGGAACCGCCGAGCGAAAATCCGATCAAGAAAATCCGTTTTTTCGGCCATTTCTTCAAAATGTGCTCATTGACAACGTACCGTAAATCGTTGGTCCATAAACCACAGAATAACTGGGGGGAAGTGATGGTATGGTTAGCACAGCCTCGGGCATTGAGCACCATGCCATCAAAACCATACTTTTCCGTGGCCTGGTATATGAACGCCCGTAAGTACGACTCGTAAGAGCCTCCAGCCAAGCCATGCAACGCCAAAACAAGCGGTTTGTCGTTATCCAAAATGGCCTGTTCCTGCAGGGGGTCCACGTACTGAGTCCGGGGTGGCAACGGGTACTTCTGGGAGTCGGGTTTGAAATTGAGATGGGTTTCGTTGGTCTCATCATACTGAGGCACCACGTAATCCACCGCAAAGGTCGATTGGCCGTTCCACCGGTCGTAAGGCATTTTGTCGTTGTCCACATGATAAAAAAGATCATGTGACCTGACCTGCACAATGCGCCGCTTATAATAGACCTGGTCCACTGCTTCGAACTTGTTAAGGGCGGTATATGCAGTCTGGGAATGGCCACTGGAGAGAAGGGGGTTCACATAAAAGGAGGCTTTTTCGGTGAACTCAGGCGCCACCGAATCGATAAGGCCCGAAAGGGTGGGTTGCGAGCCCGGGGCCTCGCCTAAACCTTCTTTAAATGCTTGTTTGGCGGCTGGTTCGGAGCCCTGCTGTTTCAATGGTTCAGAGCCCTGAGCTCCTTCTACCTTTTTGAACGTAACAGGCCGCTCCGGCGTTAACGTACTCACTGTCGACTTGAAGAACTGGCTCACCATGTAGTGGTTGAAGATTGCGGTGAAGGTGCAGGTTATTTGTAGTGCATCCGTACACCAACACCCGTACACCACAAAATAAGAACATCCGTACACCCTGGTACATATGCCGGATCACCATTGGTACCTCTTTATTTCCCATGGTGTTATCCGCTATACTTTTTAAGCGAAAAAAAAAAGGGTACGGCCAGTCATAATCCCAGTCGGGCTGTTATATTCAGTACTATGTATGTGAGAAACACAGGCATGACGTCAGATTTATTTTTTCATTGATAATATTCTTCTGTAAATCTGTTCTGTTCAGTCTAACTGTTCATGCAGACTTCTTGAAACACTTGTCGTAGTTGACCATGGTGAATCTGAACTTGACGTCACCAGCTTCAGCCCGCTTCCATGCCTCGCTCAAGCCCTTCTCACTTATGTCGATGGTCTCCACCCATGGCTTGATCTGGTGCTCGGCTGCAAAGTCAATCATGTACTGGATTTCCTCCACCGGTCCAATGGCGGAGCCCATCACCGAAATGTTCTTCTTCAACAAAGTCACTGGCACAAGCTCGAGGTTTTCATCAGCTGGTGGCGCCGTAATGAAGATCATCTTACCCCGGGGCCTGAGCATCGACAAGGTCTTATCGAAAGCCGAACCGGAGAAGGACGAACTGGTATTGACAAGCACATCCACGGAGTTGGTGAACTTCTTTTCAAAGTCAGGGTCATCCGTAGCAGCGTAGTGGTCAGCACCAAGCTCCTTGGCGAGCTTCTCCTTCTTATTGTTTCTGGAGACTGCCGTGACTTCTGCTCCAAGGGCCTTGGCAAAGAGCAAGGTCATGTGACCAATGCCTCCAATTCCGGAGATTGCAACACGGGTTCCCTTACCCACCTTGGCTTGAAGAAGAGGAGAAAAGCCAGTAATTCCTCCACAGAGAAGAGGGGCCACGTATTCGGTCTCAAGCGAGTCAGGGATCTTGAAAGCAAACTTGGAGTTGAGCCGGATGTGCGAGGCATTGCCTCCAATGGTGTTCAAGCCCGACTCAGGATACTGGCCAAAGTAAGTGCCCACAAAGTTGCTGCAGTTGTTCTCAAAAGACATTTTGCAGCCTTCGCAAG
This sequence comes from Metschnikowia sp. 13-106.1, assembly GCA_002374735.1. Lineage (NCBI taxonomy): Eukaryota > Fungi > Ascomycota > Pichiomycetes > Serinales > Metschnikowiaceae > Metschnikowia > Metschnikowia sp. 13-106.1. The sequence goes on from NLAL01000086.1 coordinate 13,659, forward strand.
TACCATCGCAATCGGCCTGAGCACCAATGCCCACGCGGTCACCCAACTTCAAGCCCTTCTTGGCGTTGGGGCCGATCTTGACGATTTTACCCACAATCTCATGGCCCACAGCCACAGGCGCATAGGGCCGGCCCCAGTTGCCACTAGCTGCGTGGATATCCGATCCGCACACTCCACATGCCTGGATCTCCACATCCACGTCATAGTCGCGGAATTCTTGAGGCTTGTACTCAAATCTCTTGGGGTTCAACCAGTCGTCGTAGTCCAACACTCCAATGGCTTCGATTGTTTCTGGGTACATTTTTTTTTTTTTGTCGGGGGGAAGGGTAGTCTAAATTTTTAAGTGGAAAGTTAAACTTGAGGACACAAGGTTTAAAGTTGAGGTTGGGATTGTATTTTCGTGTCAGCTATGACTGAGACAAGATTCGGGTGAGTTGAGGGAAATTGAGCTGGGGTAACATCCCTTTATATACCTTTACCCCCCCCCTCCGTGATCCGGGTGGCGTCGGGGTATTTGGGTGGCGCAATCTCGGGGTTGATATGCGAAAAGTGCTTGCTTACATCGCATGCATGAGACAAGGAGGAGTTGATAGCCAAAAGGAGCCATCTCCGGGTCCATGCCTGCGCACCGGGGCGCACACGAGCGCACCTAGAAACGCAACTGACGCAACTGATGCGCTGCTGATGCGCTGCTGATCGCGCAATTGCTGACTGATGTGTCCGGAGTTGCCTAGTAGCTACAATCTCCGCGCAATTCTCCGCTCAAGTCTCCGGGAAATTCTCCGCGCAATCATCTGCGGATTTCTCCGTGGTTTCTCCGTGGCTTTTCCGTGGGTTCTCCGTGGCTTTTCCGTGGCTTTTCCGTGGCATCTCCGTCCCTTATCTATACTTCGTGGCCGAGGCATTATTTTTGAGCTTCGCACGACACATCCCAACCATAGTCAAAACTTTAAAAAACGGAACTCACCAAAGTTACCTTTTAGTCTAGCCAGGCCAATTCTCTGGACCCCACTTTAATGAACTCCTTAAAAATTATTTTGTCCTGCATATAACCACCGGTCGGTATCTCTCGTCGCGATTATCAATACTCTTCGACCCCACATTCCATGTCCTCGTCCGACGATGAAGATGACTGGATTCTTCAGCAAATCCAACCCCATCTGAAAGAGCACCCCCGAAAGTCTCCCCATGCCGAAAATCCTGTACTTCTGGCGTCTCCAGAGCCCTCAAAACCCCCCATCAAAGTTTCGACCTCATCCACATCCCCAAACCGGCACTTTCTGGCGGCTCCTGACTCTCCGGACTCCGATATAGAGATTCCGGACGTTTTTCTAATGCAGGGAGAGAAAAATCGGCGTCTTCTCCGCCAAAACGACGAAATCCAGCGCCAGATCGAAGCTGAAAGCTCCAAAGAACTCGCCCGCGCAGACCAGGCCCTCAAATTGCAGTCCGACTTTCTCCGGGAACTAAATGATAATGGTGTGGGGTATGAATATACTATAGGCCACGACCTGCGTTATGTGCAGGACTTGGTGGATCTGTACCTCCGGAAAGATCCCGAGTTGGCCGTTCGACGGCATTTCTACTTTTTCTCCTCTCCAAAACTGCATGAGATGTCTTCTGATACTGACATGCTTGCATTTATTGGGAATTCTAGGGGAGAAGGAAGCGTGTCCTGCATATTGGACAAGGTCTTAGAATCCGTGCATTTACCCCACCTTATCAAGGTCCATGGTGCCGTTTTGAACAATAAATTTGGGAAGGAAGACCTAGGGAGACCTTTTCGGAAAATTATGACGGCTTTGGGAGGAGGTGATCCTGCACATAATCAATTGAAGTTGGCCCATTTCAACGTCAACCTCCCTCAACTAATATACAGGACGGCAATTGTGATGCTTTTGAGTCTTGAGCGATCCAGTACCCCAGACCAGTACCGGGAAATCGCCCACTTCTTTTATTTGGCCAGTTCGGACTTTCTATTGAATAAACATCAGCGGGAGTGCTTATGTGCAGTCCTTATGGGACCCGTACTAAACCGGTACGTTTTGGGGATGAGCGCCTGGAGCAGTATACAGGACATGGCACAGGAATTCGATGAAATGGTGGGGCAGGTCCGGATGGTCACGTGCGGCCCGGAATCGGTGCTGTGTGCAGGATACAAGGAAGCAGAAGTGTACCATAACTTTTTGGAGAACGCTATACGCAGTGATTTGAGTGATTTGGCGTTTGAATTCGTGGAGAAACTTTCGCTTAAGTTCATGGAAATTGATGGGAATAGAATGGAGTGGCCAGGGCTCGTGACCCGAGTTGGAACTATATGCACTCCCAACTTTAGTGATCCCGATTCCATTCACAAAGGAGTTTTCCAGATGCAACTAGCTGCGGTGTTTGTTCAGAGACTCGTTTATAGGCGAGACCACATAGAAGATGGTAGTGGTGAAGATGGTGGAGCCCAGGTGCTTGTATGCAGGACCTCCTTACTTGAGAGCAAAGATCTTCTCCATGCGGCTCTGAGCAATTTTTCGTATGTTCAGAGTGATCAGAAGGTCCAGATCTCGCGGTCATTATCGAAAACTTACCATATTTTAGACTCCATCACCCGAGTTTTGGACAAAATGGCGGTTTTTGTGGGCTCAGACCACTTCTATAACGTCTAGTCGTTAGACAAGCAATTCCATGGGCAAGAATGGGTTCAAAAGTGAAAATTTCTGAGTCCACATTGATTGGATGCAACCCTCGGAATGGGCTATACTGAGATGCCAAAACACCCGTACACCCGGCTACCTCAGCAGAAAAGGGCCCAACGCAAAGCACCTTCTATTTGATGAAATTGTTTTGTAATTGGGTCATTGGGATACTGGAAATCCGGACATCATTCTGGTATTTTCGGAGTGAAAAATGTTGAGAGGCTCCTTTTGAAAGTGCCCTGATATTTCTGGTCACGTGACCACGGTTGAGTTCCGGTCTTGTGTCACTTTCCACTAATACCAAAAGCACTACGCCATGAAATGGCCAAGTGTTCAAGGAGAGTCCATATCTGGAGGAAACGGAATGCTCTAGAACAGAATTGGTCAAGTATCCATGGCTCACCATTACTTAAAAGATACACTACTGAATGGGACAGAGTGTACAGTGACCCACAGTCTTGATTTTACACCAATTCAAAGCTAAAAGTAACTACCATCACCCCTGGAGTGCTTGACAAATATATAGAGCCTAGCACGATGCACAGAGGTGAGAGGAAGTACAGTTAAAACCACCATGTATTATGAGTCTCGCACGACTCGGTTGTACGTATAGATATACACTTGGAACTTGGCCATAGGGAGAAAAGCATTGAAGATAATACATTAGAGACACTATCACTGTGCTTGAGTGTCTTTTGAGTTGGTGGTGTAGGTTGGGGTGGGTCGTTTATATGCAGGCAACGTTGTTTATATACAGGGTTTGTATTTATATGCAGGCATTTTATTTTATAATTGTACCAAATCGGGTAGTACCAGTTCAAACCTATAAATTGATTTCTTATTTAGATAAACCGGTACATATGTGAAATCCTGGTTGATTTGCTGCATTACGTTGTATGTTTGGTCACTTATCGGTGAGTGAAAGTATATGCAGGAATGAGGTATGAAAGACAGAATGACTATAAATCTTGATTACAGACCAGAAAAAAACATACTATGTATGCTATAGAATCCAGTATAGAGAACAAAATTGAGTGATTGGTATAGAGAAGCATAGACAGAGTAGATGGAATGGATTATTTGTCATGGATTTAGCTTAGAGAGCAATCCTTTATAGTGGAGACAGCAGACTGGAGTACCAAATTTCAGATACTAAGGATTTGAAACTAAGACTCAAGTGGAACACTCATGGTAGAGACTAGAAGCTGTGGTTTAGAGACTAGGGACAATAGACCAGCAAATATGGTATAGGCTAGACTCCTTTGTTAGTAGGGTAGACTCGTTGGCAGTAGTATGGACTCGTTGGCACTAGGATAGACTCGTTGGCAGTAGGATAGACTCGTTGGCACTAGGATAGACTCGTTGGCAGTAGGATAGACTCTTTGGCAGTAGGGTAGGGTCGACACACTATTCATACTGGATTGGAGTATGTATCTGAGTGGCTACCACTGTGGTTCCAGAGTCAGTTTTGAGAGATCTTAATTATGGTAGCCATAGTTGAGAATCTGTATAACTGTCAAAGTCTTGTGTAGCGTCAGGTACTCAGTTTGCTATGTCTTTTGTTGAGGGTTCTCCATGTTTTGTGTTGGCACGTACCTTGTGGTACTCAGCAACTCATATATGATTGGACTTCAATAACTCGACCAAATGAGGAGCCTGGGCAATCATAACTATCATCATTTCTATCCCTGTCACCATGTAGAGTAGGGAGTTCGTAACTTCTGTTGTCCAATTGATGGCATTCATATCTGGGCGGGATTCTCTATATGTAGTTATTCCCGAGGACTCCTGAACCATCTTCAATCTCCCATCCACATTTCTTCACCAAGGCAATGCCCAGAGTTAGACGAGACCTGGACAAAGTTAGACGAGACCTGGAAACAGTAAGACGAGACCTGGAAACAGTTAGACAAAAGTTAGACGAGAGCCAAGAGAGCCTCTCTCCAATATACCCATCTTTGTTTCTGATTAAAGATGTGCTTGTCGTGTCCTGTAAGAAGTCAACAGTAAGGCCAGGCTGTTAGTCTTATATGTCGAACGTATTCCTTAGGTCCTAGGACCTGTTCCAAGGGAGGAAAACCTCGCTGTTATATACACTGGTTGTAAGCAACCCTGTATATACATGAAACTCAAGTACGTGATATGGCAGTGTTACCCGACGATAGCTTGCATCTCAGTATTCTTGTAAACCGTTTCGTAACATATCCTTTACACTCGTGTATACATGACCTTGTTGCTATGTCAACCAAGATGCAAGGTTCTTCCACTTCTGTCGTAGGCAGTGGTAGCACCTTCCCGATCAGAAATGTGCTCATCTGCACATGCAGCAAGTGTTAATACAACCCTTGGTTGTTCCACTAACGACCATGAACGTGCCCCACTTAATCACGTGCCCACGGAACGTGGTCCAAACAATTACAGATGTCCTGAAAGTTCAACCATACGTTGTGCTGTCCCGGGTATGCAGGTGATCTGCAATACAAGAGAATAGAACAACCCTCCTAAAGTTCCGAGGAACGCATGAGTGCAGACTAGTATTGTAACTGGGTCTTGGCGTCAGGGGTAGTCAGGTTTGACTTCAGGGTATCACCAATCGGGTGCAGGAGCAAGGTGTCCAGATGGAAAGGTCTTCAGATGGAAAGGACTTCAGGTGGAAAGGGCTTCAGGTGGAAAGGACTTTAGGTGGAAAGGTCTTCAGGTGGAAAGGACTTCAGGTGGAAAGGACTTCAGATGGAAAGGACTTCAGATGGAAAGGTCTTCAGGTGGAAAGGACTTCAGGTGGAAAGGTCTTCAGGTGGAAAGGTCTTCAGGTGGAAAGGTCTTCAGGTGGAAAGGAGTCCAAGAATCCCAAGTATATATAGGTGCTTCCGCTCTAGGCTAAACGGTACCAACATCACAATATTACAGACTCTCTAGTATAAACCACTAACACCTGCAACTGTTCCAAGCTCTTGGAGTTATTAGAGATAAGGAAATATCCGTTCCTACGTTCCGCAAAGTATAAAGCTCAACACGTATGTTTGGAAAGGGATATGTGTTGTAGATTATTAACACCATTTGTACCTTTATAGTAGGTCCACCCGAAGTTTCTTTCAATAACCATGGAGTACAGTTCAATGTAATATACTGTTATTCATTATGCACAAAGTTCATAGTCTCATCAAGGTATGTAAATATTTGAGCGGTTAAACGAGAGCTGGTTCTGGCGGGTCTGGGAGAATGTTAGATCCCGTGCAGGACTTTGGGATTTATAAAACAAAGCTATATCAGTTGAATATTCGAGTTCTATAATATGCCTTAGACGGATCCCTGAGGATTCATCTGAACAGGCGAACCCGCTAGCTTTATATACTTCCTTGCAGCTTCGGGTAACCCTTGAGGGATTTCTTGAAACAGCCGGCCACAGGATTTGAAACTTCGCAATGTTTCACATTGACCGGAAAAGTCCTTATCAGGAATTCTTTTTGGTGCGGGCATATCACATGCGTCCTCTTGCATGGTGTATAGTGCCCAATATTAAGTCTCCTTGATTACTAACATTATCTCATACTCATGAGGGGCTTCACACCATCTCATACTCATTAGGGGCCATCTCGTACTCATGAGGGGCCATCTCATACTTCTGAGTGGTTGCTTTCCTTTTCTGAAATAATCATTCATTGCTCACTTTCAACAGGTGTGTTTCCTGTATAGAGGCCGGCTCCCTCCCCCATGCCCCCAATTTTCCTAATTTGGCCTAGCCTATTTATATCCCCTCCTGCACTTAAGCGATATTATGGGTTTTGGGTTTTTGCAAGCTTGTACAGTTCTTCACGTGAGACCTCACACTTTGGGTTTTTCGCAGTCAATAGTAAAGTGTGAGACATTTCGCAAACTGTTCGGAACCTACCTCACTGTAAGAGTAACTCCGATCCTGCATGTATCCATCTCCATAGGGTACGGTCTCCATAGGGTTGAATCTGTTCACCTTTTCATAGAAGTCCTTAGAAGACATCCTTTGGGTTACTTAAGTATAGAACATCACTGTAACAATATATTGGAAGAACTCAACAGTGTGTGACCTGTTAGTCTATATAATGAACGTAGTCCTTAGGTCTTTAAGTTTCTCATGGCATGTAATGAACCTATAATAGCCAAAAAAACTCCCTCATTGATTCAAGGGAGGAAAACCTCGCTGTTATATACACTGGTTGTATGCAACCCTGCATATACATGAAACACGAGCACGTGATATGCAGTTACCCGTCCGCGATACCTTGAATCTCAATATCCTTGTAGAATCGTTTTCTAACATCCTCCTACGTTAAGAGAGAGAACCTGCTCGTCCCGAGCCGTCCATTTGTGTAGCAACCTCAACTATTGCTATGTAGGGACTCACAACCCTGACCAGGTTTTCTTATCCAGCCGGTGGAGTGGTTGAGCCTTTGTTCATAAGCAGGGGGCGTCTGCTTGATGCTTTGATTCTGAGAAGATAGCCTCTGCTGAGCCTTTATTGCTAAGCAGGTAGCCTCTGCTGAGCCTTTGTTTCTGAGCAGATAGCCTCTGCCAAGTTTTTGTTTCTGAGCAGGTAGCCTCTGCTGAGCCTTTGTTTCTGAGCAGATAGCCTCTGCTGAGCCTTTGTTTCTGAGCAGATAGCCTCTGCCGAGCCTTTGTTGCTAAGCAGGGGGCGTCTGCTAGTGGGAAGGTCAGAGGGATGAAACCGAACGTTCTTGGTGGCGGGAAGGAGAACGCACGAACTCTCTGGCGCTATGAACGGATCGAAGTTTGCTGCGCTACCAAATGTAAGAACTCAACAGTATCGTCAGACTGTTAGTCTTATATGTCCAATCTATTTCTTACGTCCTAGTTTCTCATGGCATGAATTGAACCTAGAATAGCCCAGGAACTCCCTCTTTGATCCAAGGGAGGAAAACCTCGCTGTTCTATATGCTGAGAGTTTCCATAAAGACTTGCATAGACTGGAACGTTTACCTTGTTTCTTCTTATGAGTGTTGACAATTCTGGCACAATGGTGCTTATTGTTTCTTTGAGTTGTGAGATCCGCGTCACCATAAATTCCGTTCTCCTGTACCGGACTTGTTGATCCCTTGCCTGAAGTCAAACCCTATGACTGCTGACACTAAGACCCGGTTTGTATTATCGTCTGCATATATACATTCCTCGGAACCTTATGAGACTTGTCCCTTCATCCAATCCCGCTGTACTGCAGGTAACCATGTCTTGCATACACGCATCAGCACATTTCACATGTTCAGCACATGTCACATGTTCAACAGAGTTTTCACCCACCTCGCACCGAGTCTAAGACTTTGGTCTTGTAAGGTACAACTTACACATTCCTGTATATTAGTATATTCTAACATATAGGTTGGAATGAATACCCATATGCAGGCGATAGATCTCATGTGTCTGCAACGGTCACTAATCACTAGTCACTAGTGGTGCCTCAGACACTCAGCCATAAGATGTTTTTGAGACTTAGCTCTAGGCTCACCCTCATGTTAGGGTAGGACTGCTGGTATTAAGTAGAGTAGGAGTAACAGTTTGTCGCTTGGAGTTACTAGCAAAGAGTACTTCAAGGCGTTACTGCAATCGTCGTTGAGTCGTGGTAAGCTCTGCAATATTAGTAGACAGATTCGACACTTGCCAGACTTGCCAGACTCTTAGGGATGTAGAAAGTACTAGAAACTTAGGGTTTGAAAAGATTTTGAGAAGCGTAGAGACATGAAGAGACTCGCTAGCTTCTTGCAGGTCGAATGGATTTTTGTGGATTTAAAGCCTCTAAACCGTGCACAGAGTGCTTAGTATGTGAGACCACTTCATTCCACTTCATTCCACTTCATTCCACTTCATTCCACTTCATTCCACTTCATTCCACTTCATTCCACTTCATTCCACTTTAATTTTAGTGCAATTTTACTGTACTTTCACCAGAGTCAATGAGAAGTAGGTTCCTCTATCTCCATGCATCTCTGTACTGCACTCGGGTTTGGTGACTTGGTCCTTAAGTAGTAGTACGAGGAACACTGAACTTCTCAAGGTCCTGCAGAAACGGTCTCCTCATGAAAATCTCTGGATCCCTGGAATTCTTGGAGCCGGTAATCCCGTACTTTGGAGTTCATTGAGTTCATGGAGTTTGGATACCCGCAGTTAAGTTTAAGTTTCAAGCTTAACCTTGAAGTCCACCCTCCCCATTTTATGAATCCGTAAATGGGTGCCACAACGACAGAGAAAAATGACAAAGATAAAAGACAATGACAAATCCGTTAAGGAGAAAACGTAGGAAATGTCGCTCACTGGAAACCACCGACCGTGGAAGTGATGTTGTAGAAGTCAGGCGTGGTCACGGAATCCCTCAAAAAAACCGGAAAATCAAGTAAATCCGGTAAATCCGGTAATGACCGGAGATAAACTGCAACCCCACCTATACTCTTTCCGAGTTTTCATTGGTGGACGGGTTCTGGGGTGCGGTTGAAAAGCACAATCGTGGAAATAAAGTTCGTGGTCCTGCATACCCCAAAATACCACCTCTCGACTATCTCGTATTTAGAGGTTGCAATATTTAAAACCCTTTTTAATTGCGCATCCTTCTCCCGTACGGCACATACACACACAGTACTGTACGGAACCACGGAATCGTGCACAGAACCTAGGTTCTGCATACGAGCACGTCCTCTCCACCATGTGGCTTTGTTTTCTCATGCATGGAAGACGCGGTAGAAGTAAATATCCATCTAAGTCCATTGTGCTTGCGTTTCCATGCATTACCAAGCTTTTCGTTCCCGATCAGGAAGTGTGGTGCATCTCCGGCCTCCTTCAGTGTTGGGGAATTTATATTGGGGCGTCCACCTGCGTTTTTTTGCGTCCCACCTCGACGCTTCATGTACGTCCACCCTCAATTCTATTCTGGTCACATGCGCGTTTTTAGAAACACTTATTGGGGTTTGCAATAGAACGGAAATGGACAGAAACAGACAGCAATCGAAAGAATAGGCAATCACAATCACAATCACAATCACAATCACAATCAGACAATCGACAATCGACAATCAGACTGACAAATGATTGAGACAAACGACGGAGACAGACACTGTAGACAGATTGACAGTAGAGACAGAACTTCAGACAGACAGAAGTGTAGAAGACGTCTGAATTAGACAGGTGGAATAAACAGACTGGAAAGACTCGACAAAATAAAAAATCCAGCGACCTGAATGCACAACCCACAGCAGAGTATTATTTCCACCTGACATAATCCCCCAGTACTCCGTCCATAGAAACCCATCAAGATTCTTTATTCTTTTTTAAACCTGGAATTTCGAGATCTTGGTCGACCGGAAAGTGCTTGGATCTGATCTTGTCTTTGTTTTGGTAGTCAGATGCCAGATGCCAGATCCCATTGTTCTTGTTGGGCCACAATCCTCAATGAAACACCGGAGTCTCTCATCCGCATTCTTTCCAGCACTATGCATCCGCTTTGGGAAGAGCAACTGTTTTCTTTGCTCTTTCATTTGACAAATCCGGCTCAAGGAACCATGTGTCCTTTTAGCCGGGTTGCATAGCGTGCATGATAAGCTCCTGATTTGGCGGCGGAGAGGGCAAAAGCGAGAGCATGTTCCTCTTGCAACTGCACGCTGCGCCGATTAGACAACAAATAGTCGCGTTTCGGACTTCGTATTGACGCACGCAAGAGTACTGAATGATTCCCCTGAACAATGTCAATGTGAGATGAAGCCTATTGTTTGACGCCACAAAGTGTCAACGCCAAAGCCATCCAAGGGCCGCAAATCTTGGAATGTAGTTTGGGCCTGCTCTTGGTCCATCTTAAACCTTCCATCTTAAACTCTCCATCTTAAACCTTCCTTTTATTCTTTCTCTCGCCTCATGCTTCGTTTAAATTTAGTAACGCAGTACCTGCATTTAGTTCGACCCGAGAGCCTGCATCAAATTTCCGAGGTCCTCCACCACCATATGGTCCAACAACAAAAAAAGGCTCTTGTAGGTTTCAGAACCTCCCTCTGAAAGGATAAACCCACTCCATATTTTTGACCTCATTTTGCACCTAGATTTGTCCCAAAAATAGCCCCAAGAACCAAAAAAAAAAAACTTAATCGTAGTTAGGGTTTCAAAGGAATTGGTTTGGATGCGTGCTAAGCAGCTCGCCTATTTTAGACTTGCAGCACCGCGTCCCCTAAGTCAAATAGTAAGGAATTACTCCAAGCCTTGCGGTGCTGGAAAGTCTATAAAAGGACGCCGACGGAAGCCTCGTTTGATCCTTTTTTTTTCTCTTCACTCCCGCAATGAAGTACACTTCTCCTTTGGTTGTCTCGACTTTAGCCTCTGCCGCATATGCTGTTTCTGGCTGCAAATTCAACAAGATTGTCGGCACAGGTTTCGATGCTAAGTTTTATAAGTACCCTCTTTGGGATATGAGTGCCAATGATGCCCCCGACTTCTTTGTGGACGGCTATCAAAGCTTTGGCGGGGAATTTGACTCGCAAACTGGTGTCACCGACATCCAATTCAATGGTGGTACTGATAACGAAGACGTCGCGCAAGAAGGTAATATCTATGGTATCGACATTACCGCTTCCAACTTCTCTGTTGCCCTCACTGGTTATTTCTTGCCTGAAGAGAGTGGTGATTACACCTTCGAGTTCTCCGCAGACGACGGTTTCGGAGTCTTCATTGGTTCCACTGGTCCTTGTTGCGAAAATGTTAACGACACGGTCACCGATGTGGCCCAGTTCTCCGGCACCAAGGCTGGTAACATGACTTATCAAGCAGGTGTCTATGTCACCAAGCAAATCACTGTGTCCATGGAAGCCAACACTTTCTACCCCATGAAGGTTGTATACGTCAACGAGCTTACCCAATGGAAGCTCTTCACCACCGTGACTTCTCCTTCCGGTAAGAATACCTCTGTCTTCAATAACGTCTACCAGGTTTCTGGCAGTGACTTGTCGTGTCCTGCTTTGACCACCACCGTCACCGTGCCAACCGACAGCTACTTCACCACCCCAGGAACTTATACTCCTTCTGACTGTGATCACGTTGCCACCTGCACTGTTGACGTTGTCACCCCAGGCTCTTCTGAGGCTCCTTCTTCCACCCCAGCAAGTTCTTCTCAGGTCCCATCTTCCACCCCTGCTAGCTCCAGTGACTATTCCCTCACCACCACCACCACCACCTTCCTTACCAACAGTGAGTACAGTGTCCCAGGTACTTACACTCCATCTGACTGTGATGATGTTGCCACCTGCACTGTTGACGTTGTGACTCCTCAAGGGCCATCTTCTACTCCTTCTGGATCTGAGCACACCATCACCACCACTACCTTCCTTACCAACAGTGAGTACAGTGTCCCAGGTACTTACACTCCATCTGACTGTGATGATGTTGCCACCTGCACTGTTGACGTTGTGACTCCTCAAGGTCCATCTTCTACTCCTTCTGGATCTGAGCACACCACCACCACCACTACCTTCCTTACCAACAGTGAGTACAGTGTCCCAGGTACTTACACTCCATCTGACTGTGATGATGTTGCCACCTGCACTGTTGACGTTGTGACTCCTCAAGGTCCATCTTCTACTCCTTCTGGATCTGAGCACACCACCACCACCACTACCTTCCTTACCAACAGTGAGTACAGTGTCCCAGGTACTTACACTCCATCTGACTGTGATGATGTTGCCACCTGCACTGTTGACGTTGTTACGCCAGAAGGACCTGCTGAAACATCCGGTGTTCCAGGTGTTGTCACTGTGACTTCCAAGCACGAGACCACCGTGACCGTCACCCATTGCCTGAACTCCCAGTGCTCGACGACGGCCGGTATTATCTCTGTGGTCACCACCACAGTCAGTGATATGGAGACAACCTACACCACCATCTGCCCATTAACTGAAAGCCCATCTGTAACCTCAGGTCAGCCAAAGTCCGAGAAAGCTCCAGTTCAACCAAAGTCTGAGACTGCCCCAGGTCAACCAAAGTCCCAGAATGCTCCAGCCACCCCAGCTCAACCAAAGTCTGAGACCGCTCCAGCCCAACCACCTAAGTCAGGCGAGACTGCTCCAGCCACTCCAGCTCAACCAGCTTCTGAGACTGCTCCAAGTCAACCAAAATCTGGTGGTAATGCTCCAGGTCAACCTAAGTCTGGTAGAGAGACTTCAGGTGCTCCAGCTGGAAAGCCAACCACCGTTGTAGGTGAAAGCACCCAGCCAGGCGCTGGTACCCCCGAGGCCACCGGTGACGTCACTAAGACTTCTACCGTTGCTGGCCCATCCAAGGCTCCTGGCTCCCCAGCCATTATCGAGTCTTCTTCTGGTGCTGCTCCTCCAGCTTCCATTGCTAGCTTCAGCGAGGGTTCTGGTTCCCGAACCACTTTCGGCGTTGCAGGACTTGCCATTGCTTTTGCTTACTTCATTTAGTTTCGGAAACTAGCATCCTAATTCGATACCACCGAATCATATATTAATCAATGTTTCGTATTTTAGCTTTGTTCATTTTGTAGATCCCGTCAGTAATTTTCTGACTTCATGAAAGGTCTGAGTATCTGACGAGTAGCAGCTGCTGAAGTTGTTGAACATGTTTTTGACTTGTCCATTGTGTTGTTAAACATGATCTAAACTATTGTGCTGTTCTGTTGTTAAAGATGTTTTTAACTATTGTGTTGCTAAAGGGAATGGGGACAAGCCCCATGTATATATACATGGCATTATGTGAACGTTATGTCGCTGTCGTGCATATCCCTTCCACTATACATAATTCTTAGCCTTCCGTTGCCGCGCATGTACCTCGATGTCGACATTCGTGCTTCATGTCGCAATTGCGCTTCATGCCATGTCTATCACGTCGCGACGCACCTTCACCTTGCATATCTTGAAGTTTCTCCACGTTTTATCCTCTATGTACATATGATAGATTTTGGGCTGCAGGAATATGGTGGACTTTGACTGTAAGATGAAGTCGAACAGAAATGAAACTTGTGGTAGCACGGGCAAATATGGCTAATACATTTTCAAATGCAAGCTGCATATGCCCGTTAAAATTAATGTTTCAGATATCCTGATCATGTACATTGCATGCTCAATGAGATGCCTGTGCATGCGTGCGCAGGAGTGTTTCAGGTGTTTCACAAAGCCCTTCAGTTCGTATATAAGGTCAAAGAATCGCACGGTCAAAGAATCGCAACGACAGGGTTTAGCAATTACGATTATCAGTTTCATTTATTAGTCCCTAACAAACGACAAGCCATTGCTAGTGAGAATATGTTGGAATAATCACTGTCATAAATTGAAAGCTCTGGTTAGGCATAGTTCAAGTCTGGATATTAAAGTGTCAATTGTGATCAACATGAAGTGGGGAAACTTCCGAAATACTATTCATAAGTTTTATTTTAAAACATCATCGACAAGAATGGTATAGCCACAATGAAGCCTATGATGATTGAGTTTCTGTGACTCTTTCCCTCGAGAATAGACACAGGAGTCGAGGGCAATGCACCAGCAGCCAGTGCTGAGCCTGTTGGGCTTGGGGGTATGGAGCCACCAGCAACGGTTTGGGGGTTTGGTGAGCCATTGCCAGCACCAGAATTGCCGGAACCAGCGTTGGCATTACCGGAACCAGCGTTAGCATTACCGGAACCAGCACCAGAATTACCAGAACCAGCACCAGCGTTAGCATTACCGGAGCCAGCATTAGCATTACCAGAGCCAGCGTTAGCATTACCGGAGCCACCATTAGCATTACCAGCACCGGAACCAGAGTCACCAGAACCAGCACCAGAATTGCCGGAGCCAGCATTAGCATTACTAGCACCAGAATTACCAGAACCAGCACCAGCATTACCAGCACCAGAATTGCTGGAGCCAGCATCAGCATTACCAGCACCAGCACCAGCGTTAGCATTACCGGAGCCAGCACCAGCGTTAGCATTACCGGAGCCAGCATTAGCATTAGCATTACCAGCACCGGAACCAGAGTCACCAGAACCAGCACCAGCATTGCCATGACCAGCACCAACATTACCGTTTTGAGGAGATCCATTTACCGTTGTGTAATAAGTCTGCGGAGCAGGGACATGTGGAATGATTGTGACTGAAGTTCTTGTTAAAGTTTTCGTTGGATTTATAGCGGGGGGCACAGGCGTAGCAGGGCCGGCGGAAGGTACAACATAGGAAGAGTTCCAGCCACCGCTATGAATGTTTCTCGACGAAAAAGGAACAAGGTCAGTGCTCGATGATGAAGGAGCAATCTCGCTAGACGAAGGAGGAATTTCAGCGCTCGAAGACGAAGGAATAAGGTCGGTGCTCGAAGAAGGAGCAATTTGGCTGGACGAAGGGGCAATTTCGCTGGACGAAGGAGCAATCTCACTAGACGAAGGAGCAATCTCACTAGACGAAGGAGCAATCTCACTAGACGAAGGAGCAACCTCGCTGGACGAAGGAGGAACTTCACTAGACGAAGGAGGAACTTCACTAGACGAAGGAGGAATTTCACTAGACGAAGGAGGAATTTCACTAGACGATGAAACAACTTCGGGGCTAGAAGATGGAGGAGCAACTTCGGAAGTGAATGCAGGTGTCTGCACCAACACAGTGTTGGTCTCGCCCGGCCCGCCAGTGATTGTGGTAGTGGTGGTATAAGATCCCGTCCACGCCGTGGTCACTGTAGTGGTGGGAATGGGAACATTCACAAACACCGTATTCGTTACAGTGCCCGTGGCCGTTGACGAAGATGCATACGAGTTCTCCCACGTGCTGGTGACGGTGGTGGTCAATTTGGGAACCTCCACAACCACAGTATTAACCAGCGGTCCAGTCTGTGTGGTCGTGGATGTTCCAGGCTCATCCCAATATGTCGTCACGGTGGTGGTCGATTTGGGAACCTCCACAACCACAGTATTAACCAGCGGTCCAGTCTGTGTGGTTGTGGATGTTCCAGGCTCATCCCAATATGTCGTCACGGTGGTGGTCGATTTGGGGATCTCCACAACCACAGTATTAACCAGCGGTCCAGTCTGTGTGGTCGTGGATGTTCCAGGCTCATCCCAATATGTCGTCACGGTAGTGGTCGATTTGGGGATCTCAACAATCACAGTATTAATCAGCACGCCTGAAGCCGTGGTAGTGGATGTTCCAGGCCCATCCCAATATGTTGTCACGGTGGTATAGCATAGACTTTCATCAGGGTCAAGGTCTAACTGATACACTTGTGTTCCAATATCAGTTGTGCCACCGCCATCAGGTAAAATCACATATGCTTGGAATAAGGTCAGTTGGCGAAAGTTGAAGTACATGATTCGAACAGGGTAAAAGTTCCCCTCTTCCAAATAAAATGTCTCAGTAGTCGATCCGGTGGGAAACTGTCCGGGGTAATCAGGAATTTGGTTGATAGCAATCCCTGGGTCAACGTCACCATAGGGATTGCCGCAGCAGTGACCTTGAGCACTTCCGAATTGGAACAGCCCCCCCTCGTCGGCCATGTAAAAAAACTGATAGTTTCCGCTTGTTGAAGCAAAAAAGTACCCGGTCAATATCATGGTGAAATTGGTCACATCGATGAGTTGTCCGTAGACGTTGCCCTGAATGGGATTTTCCTCGGGGGTTTCAATGCGCCGGTTCAAAAAAGTAGACGTAACACCTGTAACTGAGCCCACATAGCCAAACTTCCTGTATCCCAGGGCGAAAAACGTGTCATCATTCCAGGCTTCCTCGCTTAAAACAGGGTATCTCCAGAAATTCACGTTGAACCCTCTATCAGACTCTTCAGCTCTGGATGCGCCACATGAATCCACAGCAGCTACGGTCAGGACGAGTAAAAAGAACCATATCGACAAGCGAAGCATTGCGCTGAAGAAGAGTGAACTTTGAATTGGGAAAGGCGAAACCGCCTCTTGATAAAGGCCTCGGGCTCTTCTCTAGGTGGGGGCCAAGCAGTTGCAGCTGCTGCATCCGTGCATAAGGGTGCAGAACTCTCCATGCCGAACAGCAAAGAGAAGCGGCCTTTGCATATAAAGTCAAGTGCACTTTAGCACACCTTGTTAATGGGGAAAAGCGATGCAGGCCTAGGCTAAACAGCCAAACAAACCCGGACTGTTCAGTGTTTTTTTTTTGTTTTTTTTTTTGATTCCCTGATTGCAAGAGTCATAACAGATCCAACAGAAGCGATATGGTCTCTTGACTTTCAACCCATTGCTTTTCGGCCGTTATTTCGCACAGGTGTGCTTTTCCACTGTGCAGCATGCATAGCACATGACACCACCATGGGATGACACATCTCGCATTACAGAACCCAATTAGAGTTCCAACTAGACCGAAAAAAGAAACCACAAGCAAAAATGTTCTTGGAGAATTCGTAAAAATAACCCACACTTTTCCAAACGGTCGCGAAGGGTCTGAAAAGGGGCATGTGGTACCTCCAAATTCATCGGTGGGCTTGCCTGCACGTGTACGCTTGCGAGCATCTAGAAACACCCTTTTTTTTTCCCTTCCTGGTAAAGAAACTTGCCCTGTTTTCGAGTTAAAGACTTCCTGTCCCGTTAGTAGGTATTCAAAAAGCACTGCAAAGAAGGCTTGCTAATTCCATCATCTCCCAGATCTAGTGCCAGCCAGGAACTCGGCCGGGATCAGAGCTTGGACCTTTCTTTTGCCCGATGGATCTTCGCAGCCTTGCATGAAATGTTGGCTCGTCCAATCAGACATGCAGCAGCCACGACGATTATGCAGCCCTAGTTCAAGAATAGACCTTGCGTACACCGTTCGGCCTCGTAAATTGGAAATTTTCGAGGTAAGATGCTTGCGTTTTTTTCTGGCGGCATATATCCAATCTGCATGGAGCACCTATTTCCATCGCCCACTGTGTCCATGTGTGAGTGTGAGTGTGGAGAACCGGCGAACACCACAATTTCTGTTTGGGGGCCCATTTTCCTGAAGCGCCCGAAGTTTCATGGCGGGTAAGAATGCTAGAATGAGCCAGAAGCTTCGTTGGAACCAAATCAACTGCCAAGTATCGAGAAGGATAACCGTGCTTACACTTGGCCATATTACAAGTTGTATATGACGTCATATCTCGAGTTGATTCAGGATGAAACCCAAGCCATACCACCAGCCACTTGCTCCCGGAGTTAAACAAGGAGTACCGATGCTTGTGGAGTTAAGAATCCAGCGGAATTTCCGCTTATACACAGTATGGCTTGGCGTGAGATCTTCGGCCCATTCGCAGGAGGTCCTGCCGATAATCAGCCAATGACAAGCCAAGCAGTCTAGCTTCGAAATAGGCATTTGTCATTCAACCCTCAATGTTAGGAAAAGCAACTTTCGAAAGGCCATGGACGGCAGGAAAATGACTGGAGGAAAATGACTGGAGGGTATTACCCTAAGTTCCCCCCACTCTTTCCCAATGCTAGGCAAGTAAAGAACAGTTCTCTTTACCGTATTCCGTAGCGCTTGAAGACTGAAAGGGCTGATTCCTTGGATTGACTCGGCGAATGTATAGTACATAAGATGGTGATAGTGAAGAAATGTCCGCACACATTAATGTAAGTGGCACTTCAAAACTCCTTCAAAACTCCTCTGAAATTCCTCTAAAGGCCACCTATCATTATAATCATTAAAATAAAATCTGGCGTTAAACAATCGTGGAAACCTCAAAAAATAAGCCCTGAAAGGTACAATCCTTCTGAACCTTCATGAGAAATCATAGCTTAAAAGACAATTCATGAGAATCTTCACGAAAAATAAGACCCAAGAAGAAACAATCTCAACCCTTATCAAAAAAATCACGTCTTAAACAATAAGAATTAAACATAAAGCTGCCTTCAGACATTCCCCAAAAGAAGCAAAGAAACTTCAAAAATAGTCCCTTAAGACAATTCTCCACGTCTTCAAAATTAGTTCTTGGCGGCAATTTTCAAAGTCGTCAAAAATATTATGTCTTGGAAGGAGTACTTGATCAGGTCCTTTCATGAAAGCCTCTTGCCAAGTAGATTCCCAAAATACTCCAGAATCACATAATTCTTTATGATCATCCAATGTTTTTTTTCAGCAAATCAAGGACGGCAGAGAATATAGATTTGTAACTGTTAATTCCAGCAGCGGGGTCCCCTTTATATAATATTTCCTCTTTGTGTCCACAGAAGGCTGCAAAACTTGAAACGTGGCGTTCGTGCATGCGCGAAGGGGTGTTTGTGTTTCAAACACAAAGCCAACTTGCAGCCACAAATGCGTATAAATACAGCGAGACCCTGGGTGAAAATGGCTGTATTAAAAATTATACAAATGATGTGATAAATGAAGTCAGTGATATAACAAAAGAAGCAGATGGAACAAGACATAACAAATATAACAAGACATAACCTATTCCCAAATGTACACAAACGACAAATGATACACGGGTGAAAAATACTGAAAAATACAATGGCCAGTACAATATAAAACAATGACCGAAATAACCGAGCACAATAGCCAACATAACCGAATACAATGACCAATATAACCGAGTACAATAACCAATAAAGCCGAATACAATGACCTATAAAACCGAATACAATAAGCAATATAGAAAACAATGACAGAATACAAAAGGCCGGCTAGAAAATAAACGGATAACCTTACCTCACCATTAACCTTACCTTGCAATAACCTTAGTTACAATAACAGTGGCCGCAATAACCTTAGTTGCATTAACCTTACTTGACAAATGTTACCCTACAGTTTGGACGCACAATTCTTGGCTTAATTGATGCGGTCGACAACATGGGGGACCAAAACAAGAAATGGGTTCTTAACGTGAATGATGCAACTTGCAGGAATTCTTGGGAATCCAGAAACAAGGCAAATTCAAATAAACAATTGAGCACTTAAAAGAGGGTTACCATATGGGTTCCATATCCACAGTTCCATAATAACCACTTGGGAAATAAAGATCTGGGTCTAATTTCTTGGGTTCTAGAACTGGTCTCCATGGTTCTTTGTTTCATTTTCCTGGTTCATTTTCTTGGTTCCTGGCTTGTGGTTTCATTTTCTTGGTTCATGGCTTGTGGTTTCATTTTCTTGGTTCCATTATCCTGGCTCATTCATGTTTCATTCATATTTCATTCATGTTTCATTCATGTTCCATTATCCTGGCTCATTCATGTTCCATTCATGTTCCATTCATGTTTCATTCATGTTTCATTCATGTTTCATTCATATTCATGTTTCATTCATGTTTCATCTTCGCGGTTCACTCTTGGTTTCATTTTCAGGGTTCTATTGCTCCTTTGGGAAATACCACCAATGCATTTTGTGGTGACAATCAAAACACTTAGTTTACAGGTGGGCCGGGTCCTGCATGCAGGGCACAAGTGGTGTGTTTTTTTAGCAAGGGGTTTGGAGGTTTTTGCGAGAGTGATTTTTTGAGGGTGATTTTTCGATAGTGCTAGGTGCATCTTTTCCGGTGATCTCCGATTGTACTGCACACACGCGTCTGCGATAAGAATCACGGGCGGCCGATTAGAACCTATCCAGATATAAATATCCACAATCCTGGTTGCATCTGCAATCACAAATCATTCCAACAAAACCTAACACACCCAAACACTATCCGCCAATATGCCAATTCTTGTTGATTCGTCCTACGGAAAAGCCAATGTCAAATTTATGAAGGTCAAGAAAGACCCCCACAACCCCCAGGTCCAGGACATCTTGGAGGCAAACTGCAAGGTGTTGCTTAGAGGCGATTTCGACGTGTCGTACACCAAGGCCGACAACTCGCCCGTGGTGCCCACGGATACCGTCAAGAACACGATTTTGGTGGAGGCCAAGAACACAGACGTGTGGCCCATTGAGCGGTTTGCCGGGCACTTGGCCAAGCACTTTACCAACAAGTACTCACACGTGTCTGGGGTGGAGATTACCATCGTTCAGACCAGATGGTCCAAGTTCGAGGTCAAGGGCAAGTTGCACGACCACTCGTTCAGAAACGAGGGCCCCGAAACCAGAAGAACCTATTTGGAGTACAACAAAAAATCGGGCAAGCTCACCATCACGTCGGCCATCAAGGACTTGAAGGTGTTGAAGTCCACCGGGTCCATGTTCTACGGATTCCACCAATGTGACTACACCATCTTGAAGCCCACGGAAGACCGCGTGCTCTCAACAGACGTGGACGCCTCATGGGTATACAAGAAGTGTTTGAAGTCGTTGGACGACGTGTTCAAGTTCGCAGATGAAGGCGTGTTTGACTACACCTATGACGCTGCCCGCCGAATCACATTGGAGCGGTTTGCCTTGGAGAACTCGCCATCGGTGCAGGCCACCATGTACAACATGTCGCAGGAGATCTTGGACACCAGCAAGCACGTGGACACGGTATCTTATGAGTTGCCCAACATCCACTATGTGTTGTACAACTTGGAGTGGAAGGGCATCAAGAACAACGACAACTTGTTCTACCCTTCGTCCGACCCCAACGGCTGGATCAAGTGTACGGTGGGCCGTGAGGCCAAGGCCAAGTTCTAGTGCCCTCTAGAGTATCTAAGGCGGTATAATTAGAGTCTGTGGCTCCCCATAATGAGTAGATAGACATAGAACAACTCTGTTACCAGCAAACAGAAAATTAGAATAACACGTTAATAATATACAGCGAATGCGGATTCACCAGTAATGCATACAGCCGCTGGACAGATGATACCCACCAACAGCAAACATTTCACACACTACCGCCACTGCTGCTGTTACACTGTACCTGATACACTATACTTGACAGCTACGAACGAGTAGGATAAGGAGATGTAGGGGAATTCAAAAGGATAAGACCGGCATATAGCCAAAACCTCATATATGCAGAAGTTTAGGTATATACAGGACTACACCCTGTTAAGAATCATTCCAAGTCCTCAGCGAGCATCAGTACCTCTGTACTAATAAATATTGGTGGATGTGTTATTGGGGGACCTCGTGGTGGGACAATCACTCGTCATTTCGGTACTCTTGGATTTTTGACGCCATTTATGTTGGGGTGAGCCTACACATGACTAAAGTCACGTGAAAATCAAAGTCACGTGAGTGGTTGTGATACTCAAGAGACACCAAGAGCTACCGGCACCTGTTTTTCAAATCCCACTAAATTTCCACTTCAAGGTTTGACTCCAATATTTTCAACCCTCTAACTCAGTAGGCATTTCCCACTAAATCTTTAATCAAGTGTGGGAAGCTCGGAATTGGACTGGATGGCTGCAAACAACACCCGTGCACCAGGATACCCCAGCACCAAAAGGCCCAACGCAAGCGGCCTTTTTTCCAAGGTTTTTTGATGAATCTTGAATTATTGGATTCCTTGGATTCCGGATATCTCAACCATATATTTCCAAAAGTAAATTATAGGTGGGAAGCTTGTAAGAGGGGAGACAAAAACGGCTGGTGCGAGTTCCGGTCATTCTCAAGTATTCCTCCTAGTCTGGTACTTTGAGCATACCAACACTACACTAATACCACCCGAAGTAGTAATAGTGAGTAGTACTATATCAAGATCATTTCCAAACTATCAACAGTCATAGTAAGTAGCCAAAAGTTAGTAACTGATACTAATACCAGTTGTAATGGAAGGTAATAGTAAGTGACCTTTCATAGTGACAGATAGTGACAGATAGTGACAAATAGTGACTGATAGTGACTGATAGTGACAGATAGTGACTGATAGTGACAGATAGTGACAGATAGTGACAGATAGTGACAGATAGTGACAGATAGTGACTATCAGTAAGGCCCGAAGAGAGATATCAAAAAGGGTTCGTTGGACTCCTCTTCTAATATTAGCTCTGAAGACGAAAAAGACCAAAAGAAGCCAAGTACTAGTGACTGGTAGTGACGGTAGTGACGGTAGTGACTGGTAGTGACGGTAGTGAATGGTAGTGACCAATAAGAACCAATAGTATCAATGGTACCAATAATGCTACCTCAAATTTTCCATTTGGCGTGAATGTTGAGTGTCCTGTGTAGGATATTCACTTATTTCTGACATTCCCAAACATCACATTTGCTGACTAACTCAAAACATCAACTAGCTTTGGCTCTTCTGCTTTGGTTGCTTCTGGTTCTTTGACTACCTTCTGCACGCATCCCCGGATCTTCCGGTTCCAAGTCTTATTTCTCGAATTCTCATATATGTTTTGCATCTTCAAGTAATTTGGGCTCTGGATTTTCGGTTGATTCTGTGGCTTCTGGCTCCTCTGTACTGATTCATGATTTTTCTGGTTCCACTGGCTTCTCGAATCTCAAAGCTTACCAGTTTCTTCTGTTTCTTCTGCTTCTTATATGTCTATTTTCTGGACTTATCAGTGTGCCTGGCTCCTTGGCATCTTCCAACCAAGCTGGCTCTCCCG
The DNA here is from genome assembly GCA_002374735.1 of Metschnikowia sp. 13-106.1. Lineage (NCBI taxonomy): Eukaryota > Fungi > Ascomycota > Pichiomycetes > Serinales > Metschnikowiaceae > Metschnikowia > Metschnikowia sp. 13-106.1. The sequence continues at coordinate 36,714 of NLAL01000086.1, forward strand.
TTTTAAGTTTAGAAGAATCTGGGTCTTCGAGCTTACCAGGATCATTATTATTGATGAGTTTTATTACTCCCAGATCTTCTAATTCAAAAACACCTTGGTCTTAGGAACTTCATTCTAGAACACTTCAAATACTTTTGTGCTTTTCCTTGCCTGATTCAATTCCTCTGCGTTTTGACTCAACCCCTTAACCCATCGCTTAAAAATGTTTCCTTATTGGTTCAAGCTCAACACCCATTAGTTCAAGTTCCACTTCTGTGCCTGTGCTGTTTGACTTTTGTGATATGTCTAAAGTCCCACACTCCTCGAACAATATCCACTTCTGTATCGCTAAATTACATACCTGGTCCCCATAGCTTTATCTGAAGTAGCACGTGTTGCACGTTTCCATCAAACTTCATCAACGTCCATTGACAGCCATTGAGCTTCCGTCAAACTCCAACAAACAACATTGAACCTCCTATGACTTCCATGAGCTCCAAGTAACTTATAGGGGCGGTACTTTGGTTGTAATCTTCGTCGCTTATTTCACTGCCTTCGTCTATGTAAACTACGAAGTCCGTGGTTCTCTATTCACAATAGTACAGAGCAAAAAATCGGGGCGGAAACCCCTCAATATATGGTCAAACCCGGAGCGTCTACGCCGACCCCGGAGTACCGTAAATGACGGTGCATGTCAACGTGCACAAATCCTTGTTTCATCTGCACTATGCATACCTGAAACACGTGGGGCTTGTACATGCATGCGTAGGACCGTTACAGATGTTGCAGGTGTTGCAGGTGTTGCAGGTGTTCCAGGTGTTCCAGGTGTTGCAGGTGTTACAGGTGTTTCAGGTGTTGCAGGTGTTGCAGGTGTTGCAGGTGTTTCAGGTGTTGCAGGTGTTTCACAAAATCCCTCACTTAGCATATAAGAATGAAGATCCGCACCAACAGCGTTTAGCACTTAATATCATTAATTTCATTAATAAATACATCATTGAAGACAATCCAGTATCAGCTGATTTCGTATCAGCTGATTTCGAAGTAAAAGCTCTGGTTTGGAATAGTTCAAGTCTGAAACAATCAAGCGTCCATCCTGATTAACATGAAGTGTGGACACTTCCGACACATTATTCAAAAGTCTTAGTTCAAAAAATCATCGACAAGAAAGGCATAGCCACAATGAAGCCTATGATGATTGTTTCTGTGGCTCTCCCTCGAGAATAGACACAGGAGCCGAGGGCAATGCACCAGCAGCCAGTGCTGAGCCTGTTGGGCTTGGGGGTATGGAGCCACCAGCAACGGTTTGGGGGTTTGGTGAGCCATTGCCAGCACCAGAATTGCCGGAACCAGCGTTAGTAGCATCAGAATCATCAGAACCGGCACCATAATCCCTGGAACCAGAGATACCAGCTGCAGAATTACCAGCTCCATCACCGGAACCGGCACCATTACCGGAACTAGAGTCACCATTACCGGCACCTAAGTTACCAGAACCAGCACCAGAGTTATCACCACCGGGACCAGTACCAGAATTTCCAGAACCAGAGTTACCGGAACCAGAGTTACCATCACCGGCACCTTAATCACCGGAACCAGCACCTGAACTAGAGTTACTATTACCGGCACCAGAGTTACCAGAACCAGCATTACCGGTTTGAGTCGAACCAGTAACCGGTGCAACTAATCCCGTTGAAGAATTCGTTGAAGAAGTCGGCAGAGCAGAAACCTAGGATTGACTGTGCATGAAATTTTCGTTGGATTTATGGCGGGTGACTTAGTGGAAGAAGCAGTGCCCGCGGAAGGTACAACATTAGAAGAGTTCCAACCACCAGTAACAATGGGCCCTGATTAGATAGGAGCAAGGTCCGTGCCTGATTAGATAGGAACAAGGTCGGTTCCCAAGGACGAAGGAGCTAGGCCAGTTCCCGAGGACGAAGGGTCAAGGTCGGTGCTTGAGAATGAAGGAACATTGTTAGTACTTGATGACGAAGGATCAATGTCAGTCCTTGAAGACAAAGAATCAAGGTCGGTGCTCGACGAAGAAGCAATGTCGGAGGTGGGCATGACCACGGATTGAGGTATCTCAACCAACACAGTGTTGCTCGCACCCGGCCCTCCAGTGATTGTGGTAATGGTGGTATAAGTTCCCGTCCATAGCGTGGTCACTGTAGCGGTGGGAGTGGGAACATTAACCAACACCGTATTCGGTCACAGTGCCCGTGACCGTCGACATATCCGCGTACGTATTCCCCCGCGTGATGGTGACGGTAGTGGTTGATTTGGGAGCCTCTACGTTCCTGTTTGCGTGGTAGTGGATCTTCCAGACTGATCCCAATATGTTGTCATGGTCGTGTAGCAGAAATAATCCTCTTCATAAGGAAATTCTAGCTGATACACAAATTCTGCAATATCCATCATGAGACCAGGCCAATTCTGCGTAACGTTTCCTTACACAGAGGACAGTTGGCGAGAGTTGAAGTACACGATTCGAATTGGGTACACGAAGCCCGCGTCTAAGTCTAATTCCATCTCAGAATATCCACTAGGAAGCTGCCCCGAGTAATCAGGAAGCTGGTTGATAACAATGCCAATTTCAAATCCGCTTAAACTCAGGGAACTTCTTCAACTTTTCAAAGAAGCCGGTCAGCGTAGCCAAACGGAAATCCGTGAAAGGTCCAAATATGGCCTCATGTGGTTTTCCAATGCATGGAAATGATCGCGCCATTTTACCCATGCAGCAACCACGATTTTTCATACACAGTGCGTTCGTAAATAGACTTAGAATAACCCTTGCATATTCCGTTCGGCTTCATAAAAAGGACTTTTCGGAGCTAACCGGCTTGCGTGTTTCTTGCTTCTTGCAGGTGGTGGGGCTCGTCCCATATGCAGACACCACCTCTTGGTATCTTCCACTATTGTATGAGTGCGGAGACCCGGCCGAAGAAGTGTGGCTAGCAAGTCCACCATTCTCTTTCAATGTTGGTTCAAGTAAAGGACTGAATCTCTGTACCATAGAATTTGGAGGCATGAAGATTTGGTTGCTCTGGATTGAGATTGCGAGTGTTGTATGCGAATGAGATGTTGGAATACAAGTAAATTCCCGACACACGGTGATCAAGGGGACCTTCGACTCCTTCAAAGACTCCGCCAAACACTCTTTTTAGACACCTTCAAGACACCCTCAAGACACCTTTGATACTTCTTTAAGACGGCTTCCATCACAAATCATAAAAATCACAAAAATCAGGCATTAAAGGCGATTCATGAAAAGTAAGCCCTGAAAAAAACAATTTTTCCGGATTTTCAGGAAACATCTGATCTCAGAGATAGTTCATAATAAGAATCAAGAAATCCCTCAAAAAATATCATTCCTTGGAAGGACCACTTGATCAGAACTGTTCATAAAAACTTCATCTCTAAGTCGAATCCCAAAATGCCTCAGAATCACATTCAGATAACACTTAAATTTGGAGTTACTAAATTTTAGCAGCGGGGACCCCTTTATATATATTGTCGCCTTTGAGTCTGCAGAAGGCTGCAAAACATGAAACGTAGCGTTCGTGCATGCGCGAAGGGGTGTTTGTGTTTCAGACACAAAGCCAGCTTGCAGCCACAAATGCGCAGGTATAAATACAGCCACACCCCCAATGAAAATAGCTGCAATAAAATTATACCAATGATATAACAAATTATACAAAATGATACACAATGATACACGATGATACACAATGATATGCAATGATACAGAAATGTACACAAATGACAAGAAAGGATGCATAGATGATACAGAAAATACACAACTGAAAGAATACTAAGAAAAAATCCATTGTTCAATACAACACCATACAATGACTGTTGAACATGGGTAACCAGCACATCTCCAGGGATGAGGATCAGTCCAGGTTTCAGCAAATATCAGAGCCTCCACAATAATCAATATTGTTGGGTGTGGCTTTGGAAAATATCTTGGTAAGTCCTACCTCAATTGATGAAAATTTTTGGGAGTATCAAAAAGCGGGTTCTTGTCTTTTTATATTGGGGTCGGCATGCACACAGCATCAGTCCACCAACAAGCTTGACTTCTGGTCATGATGAATTCAGCTATGAAGTAACAAGAGAAGCGGTATCACTTACTACAGCATGAGCACTGAAAGGTCAACGAACATGAGATATGAACGCGATTAAAAAAGAACAAAGACATTTGGCAAGTAGTTCTTTTCAATGCCACTCGCAAAGTTGTATCCGAATTGGGCGAAATCCACTATTACATCACAACAAGTCAAAAGATGATGGGAGACCAACAGCATAACCTAAAATCAGAAACATTTGTGGAAAATTAACATACCAAGCTAGACTCATATTCTTCAGGGTCAAACCTTAATCCAGAATATTCGTCTTCCGATTCACCTTTACTATTAGACTAATGCACAAGTTTCTTTTCGAATCCATGACCTCCAGTTAGCCCATGTCAATCTCCAGTCAGCTCACACTAACGCATCCAATGCGGGTTTGCCAGTCTCCGGATTTAATGGCTTGAAAAAAATTTCCACATTGTGGCAGAACTCACTGCGCCGATTAAAGGCAATCACTTGAAAATGGATAGGGTCGCTCATTTGGGGGCAAGAATAAAAATCGGTATCTATAAGCTTTCCATTAGCATCGGTGCGTAATTGGTACGGAACAATAGAAGGGCCAACAACCAACATGTTTGTGAAGTTTCCAATGTATCCGTCGGTGGATGTACCTATACTTTTTGCGAAATGGCCATTTTCCAAGGTGAACTCAACCGGTGTTGAACGTGCCGAGCCATAGAACATCACACTGAAATTAGTTCCAAGTGTTGGATCAATTTTCGCTGAGAGAGGGATCATGGAATTATTGTCGCTTACAAAGAACACATATGACAAGTTGGAAACCACAGATGGAAGCCTCAATTCAGGTTTTGTCGGAGACACATTCTCAACTACTTGGCTTTTCATCACCATCTTATTTTCTTCTTCAGAAGGGTTCTGTTTCGTGTTAAAATTCTTCATCGGGATATTGGAAGCTTCGGCGCCATTATGCGCAAGATAGATTTCCACTGGAAAACAGAGAGGAGAAAACTTAAATGTGGTAATAAGTTGACCTTTGCCAATGCCACCGCATGAGTAGTAGTCAGCATTGTTGAGCTTCTGATTCACATCCAACTTCAAATTGTTTGCAGGGATGGTAGGACCGAAAGTGAGGATATTTTCGTGTACTCCAACGAAGCCATCATTGACAGTGTTCACGCTGATGGCAGAGTCACCTATCATGTCGAACTCAATGGGGTTGCCAGTCCCGGGTCCGTAAACCATCTCGCTATATACCACTCCATCACGTGGACAGAAACGGGCTCCAAGTGGCACCATAACGTCATCGATTTTGGCAAAGAGAACATACGGGATTTTTTTGGCCACGGATCCTGTTTGTGGGTGGTCTTTCATAGAAACCATGTTGTGGTTTTTCTTAAAAGTCATGCTGCCTTTCTGAGGCACTGCCAGCTTCATCACTGCAGACCCAGTCTTTTTGTTATACTGCAAAAAGTAAACTTCCACCTTGGAACAATGAGTGGATAATTTTGTGTCAATAATGAGACTCGTGCCATGAACACTCGAACACGAGTAATACATGGAATTGAGGACCCTCATTTGGCTATCAAGAATCAATTTGGTCCGACGAAGAGCTGGGCCCATACTAAAGAGGTTTTCAGAAGTGTCCACGTTATCCACAGTGTTGGTGTCTCCGCTGATAGCGTAGCCATGCAGAAAGGTGAACTCAGCCACTCCACTAATGTTCCCGTAAGAGAAAGCATATATGTTGGGGCCAATCTCTGGATACGCATTGCGGGCGAGAGGCACAAAGGAGCCATTTGTTTTTGCATAGAAAGCCCATGGCAAGTGACCATTTTCAGCATCATTTTCCCCATCTTTTTGAACTTCTTTTTCAAGGTCTCTTTTAGCATTGTTTTGAACATCATTTTGAAGATCATCTGTTTCAGAATTTTTTTCAAAGTCTTTCTGAACATCATTTGCAGACCCAGTCACCATACCAAGCTTAGGTTCAGTAGGCAAGAGATAGATGTCTACTTCAAAGCAGTCTGCACGATGTGAGATGGCCGTTCCATAGTGAATCTTGCGTATTCCACGGCCGGAGGACATTTGACACGAATAAAAATGCCGACCCAAGAGCTTGTGGTCACTATCCAAACGCAAAGGCTTTGGTGTGACAATCTTGCCATATATTATTAGGGGCTTGACAAAGCCTACGGCCTCGTGGTTGAGACCAAAAGCATAGGTCTTGTGATTGGGACCATCTTTTATTAGACTGAGCTTGGTAGGTACAGCCAGTGGGTCACCATAAGAAAAGAAGCTCATATACTCCTCGTAACCTTTGACGGGGGTTTGTGAGAGTGGCATGAACGTATTGTTTGCTTTTGCATAAAGGACCCATGAGTTACTGGATTCAGCCCCAACAGTGAAAGCAAGAAGAGAGCTAATGACCAAGTGATGTGTCTTCATGGTTAGAGATGTGATGCTTTTTCCACGAAAGTGAAGATACCGGTAAGTTTATATACCAGCAGGGAGTTTATTGGTGGTCAGTCATGCATTACCCCTAAAGCAAAAAAGAAAGAAAGAAAGAAAGAAACAAAGAACAATAGCTATGGGAATATGTGATCATTCCCTGGACCCTTGCATGTATGCACGAGTCCATTTATCTGATACCATGTGGCAGAGCCCCTTATCAGTCTTATCAGCCCTTGTGGTCTTGAATGAGCCACACCCGACTTGACAATGAGACTTCGGAACTTTAATTTTGATTCCGTCATTGTCATTTTTCAGATCCTCATTCTTCATTCTTTTCTTGAGTCTTCATTCTTTTCTTGAGTCTTCATTTTTTTCTTGAGTCTTCATTTTTTTCTTGAGTCTTCATTCTTTTCTTCATTGTGGCTTCTTCCCCTAAGAGCCAATACTTACTCTGTCTTCCAACTACTCCATTTCCATACTATCAAGAGACTGGTATATCGTACTGTATCCAGGGTTCAGTCTGCCCCAGCAAATACAGTAGACAGTAGTAGTAGATAGTAGTAGTAGTAGAAAGTAGTAGTAGTAGTAGTAGAAAGTAGTAGTAGTAGTAGTAGATACTAGTAGACAGTAGTAGTAGTAGACAGTAGTAGTAGTATACAGTATATAGTAGTAGTATACAGTATACAGTAGTAGTATACAGTATACAGTAGACAGTATACAGTAGTAGTAGACAGTAGTAGTAGACAGTAGTAGTAGACAGTAGTAGTAGACAGTAGTAGTAGACAGTAGTAGTAGACAGTAGACAGCAGTAGTAGACAGCAGTAGTAGAATGTTCAATTCATAATGTATTGATGCACTGACTATTGGAAAAGTACATGGGGCAGTATCTGGTCAGACCAGGAGTTAAGCCAAAAAATAGTGAAAAGGTGTGCACAGATCTCCAGGAGTCATCATACTTGGTCCTCTATATAATGGGATCAATTGTTTGGTGATCTGTGAAGTGGATCTGGGTGCATTGTTGGAGTGTACTTAGTCAGTGCAGCCAGGCTGCGAATGACCAGGAATTCAGGGACCCTGGGGAACAAAAAAAAAAAAAAAAAAAAAAAAAAAAAAAAAAAAAAAAAGGGGAAAAAAAAANAAAAAAAAAAAAAAAAAAAAAAAAAAATACGACAGGGCTAGAAAAGAGTAGAATAAATCTTGAGTCTGAGTTTGAGTCTGAGTCTGAGTTTGAGTCTGAGTCTGAGTCTGAGTTTGAGTCTGAATTTGAGTCTGAGTCTATGATAATTCTATGAGTTTCAGTAGTAGTTTGTATACTAAATCATACACATGGAGACTTAATAAACGTCCCTGAATGAGTACCAAAGTCTGATGCCTTGAAATGCTTGAAAATGCCTTGAAATGCTTCACAATACTTCACAATACTTCAAAATACTTCACAATACTTCACAATACTTCACAATGCCTTGTGCGTAGGAAGCCAAATCTAATGGCAATGCCAATCTTTCCTTTTTTTGCGATGCATGTATTCATGTACCAGGTCATTCCATGCTTATACTTGGTCATAAGCTCGGAAGTCCAAATACTTAAATAAACGTTATTTTTTGTGCCACCACCCCACAGAACATGAACCCCATCCAGCTGCTTCAGACTTTTATTCTAGCTGCTGCTGCCATAGACTCCGCACGCACCTTCTACGCTGAGATTGACCACAAGTACGAACGACTCCGCACCGTCAGCTCCGCCGGTATTGGCTTGGTGACTCTTGGAAACCCTAAGTTCCATCCCATCCCCTTGTTCACGTTGAAAAATGGAATAGCCACTACCATAGAGAAGAAATCGCGAGTGTTTGGGAACATCAACAAATTTTTTGTGGTGGGCCACCAGCAGTACGTGAAGCCATTCAAGGTGATTTTGGATGACGAGTCGAAGGTACTAAACCTCCGGATGTACTACTGCACTGGAACTCGTGGGCTTGTTCCAAATATAACTAGTTACACTACTGTTGGAGCCAACTGTCTGCCCCGAGACGTGTACTTCTTGACACCTGCTGAAGCTGGGAAGTATGCGTCTAGGTCCAAGGGCACCAAAAATAATGCTAACATTACCAAAAATAATGCTACCCTTACCAAAATTGACCCTAACATTACCAACAATAATGCTAACACTACCAAAATTGACCCTAACATTACCAAAAATAACCCCAACATTACCACATTTACAAAATTTAACTCCAACATTACCAAAATTAATCCCAACATTACCAAAATCACTGCTAAAAGGACCAAAATTAACTCCAACATTACCAAAATTAATCCCAACATTACCAAACTTAATCCCAACATTACCAAAACCACTCCTAAAAGGACCAAAATTAATCCCAACATTACCAAAATCACTCCTAAAATCACCAAAATTAACCCCAAAAGTACATCCAATCGGACCAGAGTTTCTGATGCTGACTATTTAGAGACAGACCGTTCTGATGTGGACGATACAGACGTTGATGAGTACTTTTAAAGTCACATACTTTTCTCTTATGCTGCAGGAATACTAAGAGTTAGCTTTCAACCGATGTTTAGTATATACATTAATATACATTTAAGCTGTAAGTTGTGCCTCAGCTTGTTGGATGGACATCAGGAGCTGCTGGGTGTGTTGTAGTTTTCGAATACAGAGGTGTGATTTTGTCTTCTCCGTCTTTGGGTAAAAGCACTACTTCATGAAGACCCCAGAACTTAATCTCACCGATTTTCCTGTTTTTTTTAATTTTAAAATCGGGTGTTTCTTGACCAATAGTGCATGAGTCAGGGTTCGCACTTTATCAAGGCTCAGCCAAAGTCACCACCCAAATACCACCATTTTTCAAGTTTTTCAGCTTTTTCAGCTTTTTCAACTTCTTTAACTCTTTCTTTAAATTTTTCAACTTCTTCAACTTTTTCAACTTCTTCAACTTCTTCAACTCTTTCTTCAAGTACTTTGTCAATCTTCGAATAAGTGCTTGAAAATGACAAATGGAAGAGTACACACCTTACAATAAATCACACTAATCCATTATACATTAAACTCTACTATCACCATAATATACTGGACTGTATAATCTACATGATCTAACATAAACTGCTCTACTCTAATACACAGCAATTCAGACTGCACCTATGTCTCATGTCGATACTCTGCTCCCCTATAAATAATATAACTCCCCAATACTCCAGCATATTCTTCTATACAATACTATGTGGATGCACCACCGGTCGTGTTCTTCATATTGAATATTATGAAGCCTTTGATACTAGCAATCACATTGTATAATGTCTTTTAAAAGGGAGGATTCAGACGAATGAGCATAGTAAGCAGAGTACCTGAAGCAGGAAGAGTCTAACAACTACTCTACTACTCTACTCTACTCTACCACTCTACTACTCTACTCTACTACTCTACTCTACTACTCTACTCTACTACTCCACTCTACTACTCTACTCTACCACTCTACTACTCTACTCTACTCTACTACTTTCAACTTTTGTTTTAGTACATATTAATATAGGGATATGTAAATTGTACCTTACAAGACCAAAGTCTAATGTGACGGGGCACAGCACCTCTTATACTTTTGGTTTGCCTGAGGTCCGCACAGTCGTATTGTTCAAGATCTACACAATCCTATTGTTCGAGATCTGCACACCCCTGTTTTTTAGTGACCTGTTTACAACATATCCATGAAGTACCTTTTCTCTGTACATGTTAGGTACTCATTGACAACTACTAGATTACTATGCACTACTCTACTACTCCACTCTACTACTCTACTCTACTCTACTCTACTACTCTACTACTCTACTCTACTATACTTGCTAGATTCTGATCACGTCCAGTACTCTGTTTACCAGGTTCAGTCGCCGTGTTGAACGTATTGTACTAAGTTATCTATTTATCCGGGTGTGACCTCCATGTTATATTCTTGTTGAACATAGTAAACACAAAACCTGACGAAACCGGAATCTAACATGGAGGTCACACCCAACCGTCGTACCATCCTTACAGTTTTTCAGAACGGCAAATGCAACTAGGTTGTTCCACGGACAAATACAACTTCACTCCACAAATATATAAGGATTCTGTCTCGCGAACAATCTACCCTAATTCGGACCCACCAGACCAATCTTAGCAGCTTGGGTGATCAATCTCTACTCCGAGATTTCTCTTCGTCTGCCGTACGTCGTGGTTCCTGGAAACCCAAACTCTTCAACTGCTGCACATTGTGTGTTATGAAGCTTCACTCTTCCCTATTGCACATTTTTCCACGTGCTGATAGACCCTCACATCATGATTCTTTCCAAATCTTTGCAACGTAGATCACTCAAGTTTGTCGTTTGTGACACCCACAACCATTCACTCGGCAGTGCCCATGCTACACAGCACTCCTGTCGCCATGGCTCAAAATCGGCGAATGAACATAGTAAACAGAGTACCTGAGGAAACCGGAATCTAACAATACTACTATACTCTACTATACTCTACTACACTATACTACTACACTATACTATACTGTACTATACTATACTGTACTATAATATACTCTACTGTACTCTACTATACTCTACTACTACACTATACTATACTGTACTATACTGTACTACTATACTCTACTGTACTATACTATACTGTACTATAATATACTCTACTGTACTCTACTATACTCTACTACTACACTATACTATACTGTACTATACTGTACTACTATACTCTACTACTATACTCTACTACTCTACTTGTTAGATTCTGGTTACGTCCAGTACTCTGATTTGTATGTTTATTCGCCGATGGATCCCCAATAGGTGCGAATCTGAGTACTTATATAGTTAGCCTGTGAGTACCAGAGAAGTGGAGCATGGTGGTTAAACGTCATGTCACGAGGTAAGGTGAAAGGATGGATCCAAGTCACGGGGTATGACGCATTGGACAAGTCATTGGCATTCGTAGGCTCTAACAATACCTCTATGGGTAGTGTCTATCCATGGTGTGTCTAACAATACCACTACACTATACTACTACACTATACTACTACACTATACCACTACACTATACCACTACACTATACTCTACCACTACACTATACCACTACATTATACTCTACTACTATACTCTACTACTACACTATACTCTACTACTATACTCTACTACTACACTATACTCTACTACTATACTATACCACTACACTATACTCTACTACTATACTCTACTACTACACTATAATCTGTGAAAGACTATAATGTACATGATACGGTATAGTATCCCATACCCGGGTTACTCCGTAGTACACCGTGATAAAATGGACTGCACTATGGTATACTACTATGGTATACTACTATGGTATACTATACTCTACTCTACTACTATACTATACTACTCTACTCTACACTATACTACTATACTCTACTCTACTACTCTACACTATACTACTATACTCTACTACTCTACTATACTAGATTCGGGTACATCAGGTACTCTAGTTACCATATTCATTCGCCGAAGATTCCGAAAATCTGAGGTCCTTTTATAAATGTAAGAGAAGGTGCGAGAGACGTGCAACAAAAGAAACGAGCAGTCAGTCTCGGTGATGAGTAGCTGACTAGTCGACTTTTGTAGGCTCTAAAAAAACCGATGGATAGTGAATCTACCTATGGCGGTTCTAACAATACTAATAAACTACTATACTATACTACAGTGTTTTTTAAAACAATTCATACCAGCGTGCCAAAATGCTTCAACCAATTGTGGTGGGGCCACTGTGTTCCTGTGTATTTTTTTGCCGTTGAAGGCCAGGAAAACGACCGTTTGGACAACAACTACCGGGTGGCCGGAAGAACTTACGAAGAGGCCTTGGAAAAGACCACGGCCAGATTCTCCAGTGTTAAATTCACCTTGGACCAGGATGAAAATGTGTTGGACACATGGTTCTCCTCCGGATTATGGGCTATTTCCACTTTGGGATTGCCCAACACCACCAACAACTGGAAGCTCTTTGCTCGTGTGTCCATGTTGGAGACCGGCTGGGATATCTTGTTTTTCTGGGTGTCCAAAATGATCCTCATGACTGTGAAATTGACCGGAAAAGTGCCTTTCAAGGAAGTATGCTCTTGAAGTGTTGGCAGTCATAGGCTCTTAAAGTCCTCGGCCGTTGAAGTTGGTATTCAAGTTGATGTTGGTATTCAAGTTGAAGTTGGTATTCAAGTTGAAGTTGGTATTCAAGTTGATGTTGGTGTTCAAGTTGAAGTTGGTATTCAAGTTGATGTTGGTATTCAAGTTGATGTTGATGTTCAAGTTGATGTTTCTTCTTCTTCAGTCTGACAGTTTCTCTTGTGTGTCTCTTAGTGGTTTCTGCCAGGTTTATTCTAGTGGCCTATTCTACTTGCTGCATATACTAACGTCAGTTAACGTTCCTAAGCTTAGAGAGACGTACTGCAAAGGTAAGCAGTGTCGCAAGCACACCCAACACAAGGTGACGCAATACAAGACCGGTAAGGCTTCGTTGTGTGCCCAGGCTAAGAGAAGTTACGACCGTAAGCAATCCGGTTTCGGTGGTCAGACCAAGCCCGTTTTCCACAAGAAGGCCAAGACCACCAAGAAGGTTGTGTTGAGATTGGAGTGTGTTGGCTGCAAGACCAAGGCCCAATTGTCCTTGAAGAGATGTAAGCACTTCGAGTTGGGTAGAGACAAGAAGCAAAAGGGTCAAGCCTTGCAATTCTAACACCAACTATGCCAAGACCAATATTCCCATGATTGCTTCAGTTTTTCCTAGCACCAGCCCCCAACTTGACCTTCATTGTTTTTTGACAATAGTTTCTTGGTGTGGTTGTTTCCTGCGGGCTTATACTTTTGTTTCGGGGACTTGAAGGATGAGCACATTTTCATCATCATCTATGGTGTTTTCGGTACTTACATTTCAGGAGTCATGGTGCGGTTGATGTAACGTGATTGACCCATTGGACGTGAACTCCAGTGTTTCCTAGCAAGCGTTGCACGACAAGTTGAAAGTGGGTAACTTGGACGCCAAGGAGTTGGAGAAGGCCGCTGCTGGCCAGAAACAGTCTTACCCAGATGGTATTCCCGAGTGTGGAACCGATGCGCTCAGATTCGCCTTGTGTGCATACACCACCGGAGGCAGAGACATTCACCTCGATATCCTGAGAGTGGAGGGCTACAGAAAGTTCTGCAACAAGATGTACCAGGTTACCAAGTTTGTCTTGGGCCGTTTGGGTGCCGATTACGTTCCCCCCAGAGACCTCAGCCAAGTCTGGCCACGAGCATTTGGTGGAGAAATGCATTTTGCACAAGTTACAAGAAGCCTCCAAGAACGTGGGCGTTCACTTGGACAAGAGAGAGTTCTCCGAGGCCACATCTGCCGTCTACCACTTCTGGTACGACACACTAGGAAACTTAAACAAGCCAATATTTCAAAAAGGTACTTCTCTAATATTTAATACAGACTTCACATAAACAGTTTATCTCGAATCTTTGATCCTTAGCAGTTTTAAGTCATGAGTACGGAACTTTAGAAATATTGGTTGTTAATTTTGTGAGTGTAGTTTAATATTTTGCCCCACTGGTTTAATACTTTTGAAAAGTGCTATTATACTACTACTACTGTACTACACTACTACACTACTATGCTACACTACTACACTACTATGCTACACTACTACACTACTTAGTAGTATTAAAAAGTATATTGTTGTATTATAAAGATATACCATAGTAGTATAACAAAGGTATATAACAGTATATAGAGGTACATAAGAGTATTATCTAGGTATAACATAGTGGTATAACAAAGGTATATAACAGTATTATAGAGGTATATAAGAGTAGTATAACAAAGGTATATAAGAGTAGTATTATAGAGGTATATTATACTACTACACTACACTACACTACACTACTATGCTACACTACTATGCTACACTACTATGCTACTACACTACACTAATATACTACTATGCTACTACACTACACTAATATACTACTATACTACTATACTACACTACTATACTACACTACTATACTACTACACTACTATACTACACTACTATACTAGATTTTACTACACTACTATACTTATTAGATTCTTGTTGAACGTATTGTACTATGTTAACTATTTATCCGTTGATGGTTCCTCAGCAAGAGGAACCAGTGCGATTTATATAGTTTTGAAGAGAAACGTGGCAGTGAAAACTCTTCACCAAGAACAATGGCGATGATTGTTCTTGGCATCTTCGAAAAAGGGCCATCATTGTTGATGGTCGAATGCCGTGAGAAGGCGTTCGTAGTAGCCCTAATTAGGATCAGGCAGAGAGACTTTCTAATCCTCCCATAGGTAGGGGAGTACCCATGGCGGATCTGACAATACTACTATACTACTATACTACTATACTACTATACTAGATTTTACTATACTACTACTACACTACTATACTACTATACTACTATACTAGATTTTACTATACTAGAGTTTACTATACTAGATTTTACTATACTAGATTTTACTATACTACTATACTACACTAGATTTTACTATACTACTATACTACACTACTATAATATACTACACTATAATTCAAGGTAATGATCTCAAAGTAACCGTATTCCTAGTTCCGTTCCAAGACATTAATCTATGACTTGATGCACACCCCGAGTGAACGGAACAGACGTCATGATGGTGGATTATAGAGAAGCGAATTAAGAGACTATACATAAAACGTTTTTCCAACAAGTGAATCATGAAGCACACCGCAAAAAAACCATCGCCCGGTTTTCCGCTGATTACGTGTTCCTGGTTGTGGATGGGTGACGTTTGACCTTTGCAAGTCCACAGCTAAATCCCATTGACCTACGGACCACAAAATACTACATCAACTACACACGGAATAAGTACGTACCAGGAATACCTACCGTACGTGACGCAAAAAGAGACATAAATACATGACATTGTATTTTTGAAAAATGTGTTACCACATCTGATCATATTGGCTCAAATAACTTCTCAGAATATGCTAAATCCATAGTCTTGGAATATGCCAACCACGTTTTCTTCAAATATGCCAACCACGTCTTCTTCAAATAGGCCAACCACGTTTTCTTCAAATAGGCCAACCACGTTTTCTTCAAATAGGCCAACCACGTTTTCTTCAAATAGGCCAACCACGTCTTCTTCAAATAGGCCAACCACGTCTTCTTCAAATAGGCCAACCACGTCTTCTTCAAATAGGCCAACCACGTCTTCTTCAAATAGGCCAACCACGTCTTCTTCAAATAGGCCAACCACGTCTTCTTCAAATAGGCCAACCACGTCTTCTTCAAATAGGCCAACCACGTCTTCTTCAAATAGGCCAACCACGTCTTCTTCAAATAGGCCAACCACGTCTTCTTCAAATAGGCCAACCACGTCTTCTTCAAATAGGCCAACCACGTCTTCTTCAAATAGGCCAACCACGTCTTCTTCAAATAGGCCAACCACGTCTTCTTCAAATAGGCCAACCACGTCTTCTTCAAATAGGCCAACCACGTCTTCTTCAAATAGGCCAACCACGTCTTCTTCAAATAGGCCAACCACGTCTTCTTCAAATAGGCCAACCACGTCTTCTTCAAATAGGCCAACCACGTCTTCTTCAAATAGGCCAACCACGTCTTCTTCAAATAGGCCAACCACGTCTTCTTATCCGGGGTTAATCCAGTACTCTTCACATTCTTTACTAGACTAAGCCCATTCCTCGAAAACTTTCGGCTAGCTCACTGGATGGCGTTTACCAGTGCAGGCACCAGGTTTGAACTCAAGCTCAAGATGTAGATGTCCACCTCGAAGCAGTTCTGGTTAAACTTCATGACCGTAATCACCCGAGCATCCACCGCGTGGGACCAGCACGAATAGAAAATGGTGTTTCTGAGCTTTCCAGTCGAATCAATGATCAACCGGCTCCGAGGCATACGCGGACTAAACGCAAATATGTGATCATGCAATCCCAAGTATCCGTCGGTGAATGTACCCGTGCTGCGAGCGTATTGGCCGCCCTCCAAGGTAAATAGAATCGGGATTCCACGTGCTATATCATAGTACATTACACTGACATCAGCATCAAATTCGGGGGCCGTTTCCCCAGCGAGAGGAACCATTGCGTCGTTAATACTGACGAAAATCGCATGTAGGGTGTCTGGGTCACCGAATGGACCACTTGAGCCGGGGTTTTCCACACGTCTTAATTTGTCCAACTCTTCCTCTCCTATTTCCACGGGTATTACCGCATTTTTACGTGCGGGTAGAGCTTCCCTGTCTTTCACAGCATCTGAAGTTTGCCGCACGAGGTAGATTCCCACCTCAAAACAGTCGTTGTAAATCTGATCAGTGGTGATGATTTCCAAACTGCCATACGTCAAGCATGAGTAGTAAACCGCATTGTTGAGCTTATTATTCGCATCCAACATCAAGTTTGTCGGAGGGATAGCAGGACCGAACAGAAGCGTCCGTCTGAAGATTCCAAGGAACCCATTATTGGAAGTGCCTATGCTCATAGCGCTATTGCCCCATCGCTCAAACATGCTAGGCGGTTGACCAGGGATTCCGTAACACATCACATTGTACATCTGTCCTTCAAATACATACAGATATGCTTTAAGAGGTGTCATGCTACTGCCATACCTTGCATACAACACATATGTCAGGTCCGCGGTCACGGATGAAGGATCCAACTCGGGGTTTTTGACAAACTCAATACTATTTCCGGGGGTGTCTTCCCAGAAGAGCTTATTTTTGTCTTTATCAAGCGCTCTGATCCCCGACACAGTCTTGTTTCCGTTCTCAAAGGCGTTCTTAATAAAACTCTTTCCCAAGGAATTGGGAACCACGGCATTGGGATGCAAGAGGTAGATGATCACCTTGAAGCACGACGGAAGGGTCCGATATGTCGTTATGTGCTCATCGCATGAGAAGTAGTCCGAATTGCGGAGCCTCATATCCTCATCCAAATTCAAATTGGTAGGCGGGTTTTCGGGCCCGAAAGTAAGCATCCGACGGAAGATTGAAACATACCCATTATTGGGCATGTACAAGCTCATGACGGATTCGTCCTCCCCGATTTGGAACTCAACCGGGTCGCCGCAGTCTTCTCCGTAACACATGGCACTATAGTGAATTCCAAAATGGAGATATTCCCGGGCTCCAAGAGGTACCAAAGAACCACCGAGTTGAACGAATAACACATATGAAATGTCCAGAGACACCGATTTGCGGTTGTTTTCCTCATCTGGTTGGAGCCAAACCTCATTGTTGTCAGATGTGGTTTCTTCCTCTAGGAAAGACAAATCCGTCTTTTTGGGTACAGCTTTCGTGCTGATGTTGTTTAAGAGGTAGATTTCCACCTCGGAGCAGGGGAGAAAACGCCGAACGGTAGATATCACATAGTAATCATTAAAGGTCTGGCATGAAAAGAAGTTGGCATTGTGGAGCCTTCGCGCATCATCCAACATCAAATCGGTCGCACTCAAACTAGGCCCAAAAGCAAGCGTCTGATCGTGTATTGAAAGGTACCCATCACTGGCAGTTTCTATGCTGATAGCAGAGGGGCCCTCCATTTGGAACAAAGCCTGATCGTTAAAATTAGGTCCGTGACATATTATGCTGTAATCTTTTCCAGCCTGGGAATAGAAATAGGCCCCAAGAGGAATCAAAGTGTCATTGATTTTTGCAAACAACCTATATGGCCTGCCCTTGGACAAAGGCGAGAAACTCAAGTCTGTTTCTGCACGACTTAGTGTATTTCCGGTTTGACCAAGCACTTTATTACCCAACAAAGGCGTTTCCTCGTTTGCAGAAGCCCTTTGTAGAAAGTGTTTTGCAGCCATTCCTTCGGTATGCAAGAGGTAGATCTTCACCCTAAAGCAGGTATTGATGAAGCGGCGTGTGGTGATGACTCGAGTATTGCCCTGGCTTTCACAAGAGAAGTAAAGTGCATTGAGGAGCCTTCCATTCTGATTCAACCGCAAATCCGTGGCAGGCACACTGGCGCCGAAAGAGAGCTTGCGACTCTTGATTCCAAGGTATCCATCATTGTTAGTACCTGTGCTGATGGCGAAGTTATTTTCCTTTTGAAACACAATCGGGTCGCCAATACGGCGTCCGTAACTCATGGAGCTGAAATGTTCTCCTCTGTCGTAGTAGCGACGCGCCCCAAGAGGCACCATAGTTCCCTTGATCTTCGCAAACAAGATATAAGACCAGTTGAGGGCCACGGGGATTTCCGCTGTCTCTCTCTGCAGATCCATAACCGATCCCGTGTTGCTTTCGTAGTGGTAGTAGATCTCCTCTTTGGAATAATGTGTAGATACTTTAGTGTCAGCAGGAATGTTGATTCCATGGATGCCTGGGCTGGAGTAGAATGGATTCACTCTCTTTTCGTGGTCATGCTTGAAGTTGGTGGGGCCAAAAACAGGATCTGAGTTGAATGGTGGGCTGCCATGTACCCTGGATTTCTCTGTGTTGACTTTGGGACCATTCTTGAAAGGAAACGTGGGTGCTTCGAAAACGACTCCGTCGGGATTTTTTATGTTGGTACGGATGTTTTTGTGGGGCAGGAACCAAGGCTTTTCGTTTGCTTTGGAAAAAGCGTGTGGATTGTTGGAGAAGTCTGGGGATTTTCCATCTTTTTCTGCAGTTTTCGGAACCGTTTCTGCAGTTTTCGGAACCGTTTTTGCAGTTCCCAGAACCGTTTTTGCAGTTCCCGGAACCGTTTGTCCCGTCCCCGGAACAGTTTGTCCTGTCCCCGGAACAGTTTGTCCTGTCCCCGGAACAGTTTGTCCGTTCCCCGGAACCGTTTGTCCCGTCCCCGGAACCTCGGGTTCATGAGGCAAAAGATAAAGATCCACCTCAAAGCAATTTTCACGGTGGAAGCTCTTCATTTTAAGGAAGATCTTGTGCACAGTGCTGTCGGGCGCCACTTGGCACGAATGAAAACGTCCATTTAGAATCTTGTTGTCCCCGTCCAATTGCAAACGAACCGCATCCACCGTATGTCCATACCCAATGAGAGGCTTAACAAACCCTAGGGCCTCCAGGTTTGAGGTGTAAGCGTAGTTCTCTGCAGTCAAGTTGAAGTCGACCATCGTGGCCCGTGGATCTCCATAAGAAAATACATTGAGGTCTTCGAATTGCGATAACCGAGTTGCAGAAAGAGGTATGAAAGTACCATTGACCTTTGCAAATAAAGCCAACGGCTTGACGGAGTCAGCCCAAGCACTGGCCGTAAGAAGGGGGGCGAAAAACAAGAGAATTGTCTTCATGATGGCCAGCGTAAGAAAGAGTCCCCACCTGATTTATATACCCGTAGGAAGGTTGTGTTTGGTAGTCACGTATTGCCGAACACTAACTATGGAAAATGGTAGTCACGTATTTGCGAACACTAGCTAAAGTGGAGCTATTTCGGCCTGCATTTATGCCTTTTGGTTGTTGCCAGACTTTAAACTGACACCACTACCCACCACAAACAGGGGACCACGAACCGAGAACTACTTGAAAGAAGCCGAGTATCCGTCCACGAGGGTCGCTTCCTGTTGCCACTACAGAATGAATACCCGATAAATCACCACTTTGGTGGTGGCTGGTCATGCTGTAACCTCAAACACGAAAATATTTGCTTCAAGCCCAATTTAAGGTTTCTGTAATTTGCAAATATGGAAACTATTAGCGTGGAGGGAATGGGTTGTAATATATTGACAAATCATGGGTGAGTGAAGCTGGGCTAATTATTATATTTCAAGCTAGGGATTATGACCAAGGAGAGTATGGTCGAGTGGATGTGATTTATGTGGCTTACCGAATATCTAGAGAGAGAAATAAAAGCATAGAGCTGAGCCTCGGTTAGAGTGGTGAGAGAAGTGATGTGGAGACATTGTACCAAACTACAACTGTGCAAAAATAAGCTTTGGTAGATGTTTGGATTGTCATAACTACATACCAAAGAAATGTTGAGTCCAAAATCTCAAACACCAATTATAGCTGGTACCAATTGGAAGGTTGCATTGGAGCATTAGGGCCGCCCTGCCTGGGTGCAGGACCCGGTTGTGATGACATCCCAAATCCTGAATACTTTACTCCTTACAATACAACCATGAAGTGTGCTTACGTGCAGTCTCCCATAGAATCGTGCCATTTCCACCTAAGAAAAAAAAGCAAAAAATCTATCTCTTTTCCGTACACCTGAATCCTTTCATTTCCTAACGGTTTATATATGGAATGGGTTTTCTCCAGGAACGTGGACCTAACCATAACTGAAGGACTAGGAATGGCTTCTACGATGCGCTCACGTCCCCAGCAGTGTTATGGAGGCTTTAAAGACATTATTTGTGGTATCTGTATTAGACTTTAGTATGTATTTTTTGAGTGGCTAGGCAAGGCGCTATGTGCAGTCACTATCAAATGACGTGATCAGAACTTCTTTTGAAGAAAATCCAGGGTTTCCCGAGGTTTTATTGACGTTATTTTTTTTCGTCATTTATATCCATGTACTACTGTTTCAACCTCAAATCAGGAGCATAGTGAGAGAAGAGTATTCACTAATTTAGAAGAGCTTTTATTTCTTTGAAAACTTCAGGTTTATTTCTTTAAAAACGTCAAGAACTTCAGGTTTATTTCTTGAAAGCTTCAGCTTTTATTTCTCAAAATGCCAGCTTTTATTTCTCAAAATGTCAAGTTTTATTCTCTCAAAACGTCAAGTTTTATTCTCTCAAAATGCCAGCTTTTATTCTCTCAAAATGCCAGCTTTTATTCTCTCAAAACGTCAAGTTTTATTTCCTTCTAAGTCATACAGCTTTTGGACAATTGGTAATCATTCTAGAAGCTGGCCGGTAAAAGATTAAGCCAACTCAATATTGGTATGTTTTGATTTCCTTGGGAGACGAATACGCAGATCAAGTGGTTCAAAAACAAAATTGGTATATTCAATGGGAAGGATATCATGGATATCATAACCAGATGGGCCAAGCAACTCCCACTAGTAAGAAACCCACCCAAACGGAGGTGCACGACAAAGTATACCAGAATGTGCACGACAAAGTATACCAGAACGTGCTGGACAAAGTATACCAGAAGGTGCAGACTCTCTTAAAGGATAGAAAAAAGGACATACTAGAGCACACACGGTGTCACTCAGAAGATGTCCAAATCTACTTTTGAAGTAATGTTTCGGGGACAAAATGATGATACGGCGAATGTGACTGTTAGTCTTATGCGAAAATAGTTTCCTAAGCACCATTAGCTTCAGAATTGTAGGGTGACAAGACCGGAGGTTTAGAATGTTCAGTTCACACTATTAGGGCGTTTTGTGAAGTTGTCACTAAATCATTTTTTTTGGTGGAAGATTGGTGAAAAGGAGGAATTACGCTAGGGACGAATTAAACTACTTAAGTAGTTGACAGTGGTGGTCCTTTCAACCTTTGTTTCTGAGTTCTTGTGAATACACTCTTCACATTCCACTGTAGTATTTTGAGTTATCACATTCCACTGTAGTATTTTGAGTTATCACATTCCACTCTGGTGCTTCAAGTGTTTACATTCCACTCTGGTGCTTCAAGTGTTTACATTCCACTGTGGTACTTCATACTACGGTGACTGAGTTTTGGAATGACCATTGTTACAGTCAGAAGGAGAAGACTTTGTACTACCTAGGTAGGCCCTGCGTTCAGTGGATCTAACAACCTCCAGGTTTAACTTTCGCATGCAGTACTACACCCACACCAAATACACCCACACCAAATACACCCACACCAAAATACTTTCTATACTGTATTATATTGGGCCAAATAATAGTACTACTTCTGAACCTGACACTTTAGTCTCTTGTGTTTTAGCCATCGACTACTGCACTACTACTACTACTACTACTACTACTACTACTACTACTACTACTACTACTACTACTACTACTACTACTACTACTACTACTACTACTACTACTACTACTACTACTACTACTACTACTACTACTACTACTACTACTACTACTACTACTACTACTACTACTACTACTACTACTACTACTACTACTACTACTACTACTACTACTACTACTACTACTACTACTACTACTACTACTACTACTACTACTACTACTACTACTACTACTACTACTACTACTACTACTACTACTACTACTACTACTACTACTACTACTACTACTACTACTACTACTACTACTACTACTACTACTACTACTACTACTACTACTACTACTACTACTACTACTACTACTACTACTACTACTACTACTACTACTACTACTACTACTACTACTACTACTACTACTACTACTACTACTACTACTACTACTACTACTACTACTACTACTACTACTACTACTACTACTACTACTACTACTACTACTACTACTACTACTACTACTACTACTACTACTACTACTACTACTACTACTACTACTACTACTACTACTACTACTACTACTACTACTACTACTACTACTACTACTACTACTACTACTGTCAACGTGTACCTAGCATGTACAGAGTCATGTTGAAAGTGAGCAATGATTGATCATTTCAGGAAAGGAAAGCGCCCACTCATGAAAATCCTGCAGTGGTATACGCACCTTTTCTATATATTAGAAAGCTCCAACTCTCTCACATTCTTGTTGAGAAGGTTTAGCAAAGCTAGAGAAGTCTATCTAACATGGAATTACTCCATATCCTGTTGGACTTCCTGGTGTTAGTCAAAAATCAGAATATTGTCTGTGAGGAACATCAAGCGTCGTCTAATTCAGACCACCAGAAACAGCTAGAACTGAAACAGCTAGAACTGAAACACCAAGAACTGAAACAGCCAGAACTGAAACACCAAGATCTGAAACACCAAGAACTGAAACACCAAGAACTGAAACACCAAGAACTGAAACACCAAGAACTGAACCAGCTCACGTAACTCCTAAGTATTTACATACCTTGATGACACTATGGACTTTATGCATAATGAACAACATTACATTACACTGAACTGTACTCCATGGTTATCGAAAGGTCCTTCTGATGTACCTACTGTAAAGGTACAAATGGTGTTAAGTAATCTACACCCCCTCCCCCTGTTAATTTGTCCCAATCCGAAATCATGTTGGCCACACTATCTGTTAGTTGCCATTAACAATTATGAAGAGCATTAGTTAAACTTCCGTTTGGATGGTGTTTAAATTGGTTGGTCTGATCCTTTAACACACATGGAAATCTCTTCAGAATCAGATGTTCCCAGGTAAAAAAAAATCGATCTCCTGGGCTCATCAAGATAAGTTCTGTATAAAAACCAGCAATGAAAAGAGAGCACTCTGATAACCACGTCTGGTTGGTTAAAAACCAGCAATGAAAAGAGAGCACTCTGATAACCACGGCTGGTTGGTTAAAAACCAGCAATGAAAAGAGAGCACTCTGATAACCACGGCTGGTTGGTTAGCCAACCATCTGCTTTCCTGCGGCAATCAATTGTGGTCACAATGAATGCCGTAATGAAGGAAGAATCTCCAAATATATAAAGGGGACTTCACCCCCATTTATTGTTAGTATCGATACTTGAATATCAACTGCCCGGAGAAATACCAAGATGCCTCCAAGAACCAGACCACCAAAAGATCTCGTATTGATAATACTTCAATGAGCACTGACAACTCTTCGTCTCCTACTCCTGAAACACTTCCCCTGAAGTAAACACTTCCCCTAGAGTGTTTACATATCTTGATGAGACTATGAGGTCAATGTCTTATAGTATGAGTCATCCACTGGATATCAGTCCCTGGTTAATCACAGGTCCTCCTGGTACCGCAACCGTCGTTGCGGATGTGGCGTTATCTTCTCTACAGGTCAAGGTACTTCGTAGAGGCATTGGATGCAGACCAACGAGGCCTTCTGTGCAGGTTCGTATTGGGAGAAGAGTTTTGTTTTCACACACCTCGCACCTCGTCTAAGACTTTGGTCTTGTACATATCCCTGTATATTAATACATACCAAATATAGGTTGAAAACTATTACGCTTCTAATTTTATAGCCCACTGTTGAATTGACACTACAGAAACCTCCCACTACCCTTGAAGAAGTAGTAGGACCAGCATGTGGTGCACCACTACACAGGAGTGTTCCAGAACTATTCAAACCAATGCGCCAAAATGGTTCAAGCCACATTAGCAAAATTAAACAAGCCAATAATTCAAAATAGTTGTTTTTAATATTGGATTGAAACTTCACATAAACAGTTCATTTCGAATCTTTGACGCTTAGAATCTTTGACGCTTAGAATCTTTGACGCTTAGAATCTTTGACCCTTAGAATCTTTGACCCTTAGAATCTTTGACCCTTAGAATCTTTGACCCTTAGAATCTTTGACC
This sequence comes from Metschnikowia sp. 13-106.1, assembly GCA_002374735.1. Classification (NCBI taxonomy): domain Eukaryota; kingdom Fungi; phylum Ascomycota; class Pichiomycetes; order Serinales; family Metschnikowiaceae; genus Metschnikowia; species Metschnikowia sp. 13-106.1. The sequence continues at coordinate 61,657 of NLAL01000086.1, forward strand.
CTTAGAATCTTTGACCCTTAGAATCTTTGACCCTTAGAATCTTTGACCCTTAGAATCTTTGACCTTTAGAATCTTTGACCCTTAGAATCTTTAAGTCATAAGTACGAACCTTTTGAATTAATGGGTTGTTTAATTTTGCAAGTGTAGTTTGAAACATTTTGGCACGTTGCTTTGACTCGTTTTGAAAAACACTTTCCACCCCTGCACGATTGGAGCTACTCTCAATGAGGGATCAGAACAGGTTGGTTTTAGTATAGTGTAGAGCCTTCAGGAGCATCAGTTATCCAGGCAAAAATATACTAAACAAGACTTTTGGCAGAGTACTTCGAAACTGAGTATACTCATTAAACGCAACTTCTCTGTGTGTCTCGTAAGTCTCCGAATAAGTCAGTCACACGAACCGATATAAAGACCCAGCACCTGAAGAGAAGCAGTCCAGGTTCTATGTAAACATCAGTACCTTTACACTATTAATATTGGTGGTGTTTTTTGGTGTTTTTTGGTAGTGTTTTTGGTGGTGTTTTTGGTGGTGTTTTTGGTGGTGTTTTTGGTGGTGTTTTTGGTGCTATTATGGAGCGGAAGCTTGTCCTTTTATATTGGGGAGAGCCTCCACATGACCCTAGTCACGTGCGTGATGGCGGTCTCAGGGAAATATGGAACCGCGGCTCCTGTTTCTCAACAGGACCAAACCCCAGATCTTACTCTCCATTATATTGGTGGTCACGTGCGCACGGCTGAAAGATCGGCCGGTGAATGCGATGGGGCCGTGGTAAATGCCGCACATCCGTACACCACCAACCCCAACTGAATCCACCACCAACAGGTAAACTTTAGAAGTGACAGAGCTGAAGTCCGTAGAGGGAAGTAGAGGAGGGTAGTATATGCAGTAATTTTCTGGTAGTGTTATTTATCCGTTTTTTTTTGGTGAGTGGGTGGTGGGTATTGGGGAACATAGTACTACAGTTGGCCGAGCCGCACACAAATCTCTCATATCGGCCGCACTTTGGACCGACTCCCACATATATAAATACCCATTCCCAAAAACCACACAATCAATATTTATTATTACCAAAAGATCACTGCCAATATTTATTATTACCAATATATTACTGCCATTATATTACTGCCATTATATTACTGCCAATATATTATTACCAATATATTACTGCCAATATATTACTGCCATTATATTACTGCCAATATTTAGTACTGCCAATATTTATCACCTAATTCATCCAATACCAAACTAATATTTATATCCCACCCTATTTTTGGCATGAGTTCCACTTCCACATTTGAAGATAAGAGTGCATCTTATGAGCCCAAGCAAGCCTACGCTGAATACAGTGGAAAAGATCAAGACAAAAACGGAGATAATGGCCAGGACTTCCGCCTGTATATAAGCCGCCAGAAGTCCCGTGACGGAGTCAATTCCATCATCAGCAAACTCGAACAAGACTCAGGGGCCGTGGGGCTTGGGCCTTTGGAACAGCCCTATGATCTTCAACGCGCGGTTTCTCACCCAGACCCAAAATCCTCTCCACACCCCCAGGACCCATGGAAATACCTTGTGGATACCGAAACGGGCATGAGGCTCGTGGAGTTTGTGGAGGGTGATAAGGGCAATCCGAAGCTGATTTCAAATGCTCGCAAATGGCTTTTCACTGGTCTTTTGGGAATGATCTGTTTCGTCGTGGCACTAGGCTCGGCTATAGTCACTGGAGATATGGCTACTCCTGCAGAATACTTTGGGGTTTCTGAAGAGGTGATTATTTTATCGACCGTGACTGTTTTCGTGTTGGGCTTTGGCTTTGGGCCCTTGATTTTTGCTCCTGCTTCTGAGGAAATCGGCCGTAAACCCATTTATGTGGTGACCTTGGGACTCGCTGTGATCTTCATTATTCCCTGTGGCTTGGCCAAAAACATCGCCACCATCTTGGTGTGTCGTTTAATTGACGGGTTGCTTTTTTCGGCTCCCATGTGCTTGATTGGGGGCTCGTTATCCGATATCTGGGATGGTAAGGAGAGAGGAAAGGCCATGGCAGTGTTCTCAGCAGCGCCCTTTTTGGGTCCGGTCATGGGTCCCATTTTTGGAGGACTTCTTGGCGATTTTACCAGCACCTGGAGGTGGATCTACTGGACGTTTCTTATTGTTGCGGGCTTCTTTTACGTGGTGTTTGTGCTTGTTGTTCCCGAAACCCACCATAATACGCTTTTGAAGAAGAGAGCTGCACACTTGAGGAAAGTTACAGGCGACGATTCGTATAAGGCATTATGTGAGTTGAAGGAACGGTCCAAGGCGGAGATTGCCAAGACCTCTCTTCTCCGTCCGTTCCTTTTGTTGAGCGAACTCATTGTGTTCTTGATCACCATCTATATGTCTGTTTGCTATGGTTTGCTTTACATGTTTTTCTTTGCTTATCCCGTGGTTTATATGGAGGGCAAGGGCTGGTCTGCATCCAAAACAGGTATCATGTTTATTCCTATTGGTGTGGGAGTGCTTGTTGCTTGTGCCGTGACTCCATTCATTAATAACGACTACAACAAAAGAGCCCAGCCTTACAGGGACCGCGGCGAGTTGCCTCCTCCAGAATTGCGCTTGATCCCCATGATGGTCGGGTGCTGGTTTCTTCCTGTGGGCTTGTTTGCCTTTGCATGGTCTTCATATTCCTACATCTCATGGGCCGGACCTTCCATTTCGGGGTTCGCCGTGGGTTTCGGCTTCTTATGCCTCTACAATCCTGCAAATAACTATGTGGTCGACTCATACCAGCACTACGCTGCGTCTGCCTTGGCTGCAAAGACATTTGTCCGGTCAGTGTTCGGAGCGCTGGTGCCTTTGTTCACCATCCAGATGTACCATCGTTTGGGCAATCAGTGGGCCACATCTTTGATGGCTTTTATTTCCTTGGCCTGCTGTGCCATTCCATACTTGTTTTTCTTCTATGGTGCCAGAATCAGGAAGTTCTCCAAGTACGCCTATTCGCAATAAGTTAGAGGGATAATGTACCATACCATACCATACCATACCATATTTTAGATTCCGTAGATTCCGTATGGGTGGTGCTCTACTATACAGGGATTGAACTCATTCCCAGTTAACCTTCGAATCGGTTCTTACTATAAATGACTCTTGCAGAGTATTAAATATTAGTTTCATTAATAACCCCAAATAAACGTACGGTGGATTTTCTTCCTGAGGTCAATCTTCAACGAATAAAGATTGGAGGATTATATATGTACTGAAGAATATAACATTATACCATATAACCTAGGATGCAGGGCTCATAACCCGTGGGGAGTAACAGAAAGCTTTGTTGTAGCTAGGAGCAGTTATGACATTGTTGGCTAATAACTCCAAGAGCTTTGGGGTAGTTGTAGACATTATTGATTCTTAAAGAAGCTTAGATGTGTTAGTGATTTGTACTAGAAGGTCTGTACTATTCACGCCCATATTTTTCTTTTCTTTGGCCCCACTTCTACTACCACTGTTCAACCTTTGTACTCATGTTTTAGTGTATATATTGATATACATGGATATGTAAGTTGTGCCTTATAAGACCGAAGTCTTAGACGAGGTGCGAGGTGGGTGAAAGCTTTTTGTTGAATATGTGAGATGTGCTGACCCGTGTATGCAGGCAATGAGTTACCTGCAGCACAGAGCCCAAGGAGTGCAGAGAGACTAGTAATGGAACTGGGTCTTGGTTGTCAGGAGAAGTCAGGTTTGACTTAAGACAATAGACTAACAAGCCCGGTGCAGGAGCGAGGAGTCCAAGGTGAACAGATTTCTATGGGAGCGAGGAATCCAAGGTAAAAAGATTTCTATGGGAGCAATTCCGCTCTAGGTCGAGCGGCCTCACGAGTATTCCGAATTTCACGGATTTCCTATTACAGAATAGTAGCATAAATTATGGGCCTAGAGAATACTAGAGTTTAACACTTTTAACCTATATGTGACCTGCACATAGTAGCGCATCTCTCAATCGCTTCCAACGTCTCTGCGAAGTACATCGACTCCGTACATGCTAAGTACTCATTGACAACCCTACTTTAACATCACAAAAACGATTCTAAAACCTGAGAGATTTTCGGGAACGACAGAACATCAATGGGAAAATTATGCTGAACAACGAGGTGCCTATATCTTACAACTGAGACGGGACCTTGTTAAGAGTGTTCAACAACCTTATACGGACACTCCACAGCGATATAAAGACCGGACTTTTAATGATTACCTCTTTAAAAGCCGGAGCAAGCAAACCAAACTCTACTATCATCATTTGGTGACCAGTGCAACCATCAAAGATCTCGCTGGAACAAGAGATTGGATTTACCTTTGGACGAAGTTCAAGAAAACTACTTGGACTCAACATCCTTATGACTACGTCCAAGTCTTTCACCTTGGAAATGATCTTCAACACATTTTCCTAACATCTAGTTGTCCACTTTGTGGAATTCCCTACTCCACTGCAATTCTTGAAAAAGTCAAACACATTTTCTTTGAATGCACTATGGCGGAAGTTATCTGGCGAGAATGCAAAATGTCAGGAACTCCTTCAATTCAATACGCTGTTGGAAACCCTGATTCTGACTTTANGAGAATGCAAAATGTCAGGAACTCCTTCAATTCAATACGCTGTTGGAAACCCTGATTCTGACTTTAAAAAGCTTGATGTCTAATATTACTACATCAAGACTTTGATCACTTACAGAAAACCAACCAAACGCCGGATTGATATTGACATGACTGATGATTTGATTCCCTTGACGCCTGATTCTTCAGTCCAGAAATTAATTGGTAGTTTTGCATCCAGGAGTAAACACCTGATTTTTCCTTGAAGAGTTCGATGCATCCGTTCCGCTAAACCATTTTGGTGTGACGCATGAGGAACCGTGAATAGCTGCTCGATTCCCTGTTCTGCACAGAACTTCACTAGTTGTTAACCCTTAAATTGTCCTCCTTTATCCGATCTCAATTCTGTTGTGAAGTACCTTTTCTCAAACTTCGTTTGATTTTGAAGGATGAACCTCTTTATCCAGAATGTCGCATCAACTTTCAGTCGGATTGGGATAACTTCCACATATCTTGTGAAATGATCGAAAATGGTTAGGAAATAGTTCGAACCATCACGCCTGATTTGACTTCGTTGACGCCTGATTTGATTCCTTTGACGCCAGATTCAACGCGCAAAAATATCTCTTACTTTAAACCGTTCTATCGACGACGTTTTTAGTTGATCTTTTTAGAACGCCATTATAGACGGAGGTCTCAAAACTCACTGCGCAATCGTTCACTTCTCTAAACACTTCGGTGTTCTCTGTCGGAGTTTTTCACTTCTCTAAGAAGTTTTCTCCGAAACAAATTTATAGACTCGTAGCCTATGAATAAAGATATATATATATTGACATAACCAGCGGATTCCAAGTAACTATGATTTATCATTTTGAACTTCACCTTTTTTCCACTAACTGTCTGAAAGTAGTCTAGGCCATTCACTATGTGCACAGCACTTCCAGACTCCCATATAAAACAACGGTTTGCGGTACATACTCCTCTTTTTCTCCATTACATACATATTCCTGCTTTTCTCTCTTTGTGCGTTCCGTGGAATGTACGCTGCAGCCACCAACTGGCCGGGGTCGTTGGGGTTGTATCTACGTTGTTGACGATGTTGGAGAATCCACGCCTCCAGGAACACCGTCAAGGCTCTCAGAACCGGTAAGGCTAAGTTGGTCATCATTGCCGGTAACACCCCAGTCTTGAGAAAGTCTGAGTTGGAG